>JAOXJP010065418.1:0-15503 GCA_025762735.1 Platanus orientalis | reverse complement strand
ACAACTAATTATTATGACACGACTGAATGTTTGGTCAGTCATGTCATACTTTCACTAACAAAGTCAAGGATTCATGTTCAGTTTTTTTATACACATATATATAAGGTTATTATTGTATGTCTCTCATATCCTTTCTATTATCTTTTCATACTCATTCACGTATCTAAAAGTTAATTTAATCACTCTCCATTAATCTTAACAAAAGTATCATACACATAAAATCATGTCTCTCAAATCACTCAAAACTCTCTTCAAATCTTTCATATTCTGTCCATTTTCGAGTTATCATATCCCATTTGAACTATTCAATCACTTATGTTTTCCAAAACTAGCTAATTCTTTCCCGTTAATCAAACCATTGTATACCTAGGTAATAATTAACAAAAAATGACCTAAAATCACTTCTCAAATCGTTTCCATAGAAAGATAAACCATTTATTCTTTCATAATTCAACTAACCACTCCATTGAATTAACAACCCCCATTAATTCTAATAAAATCATTCTATAGATGGGAAGAATAAATAAAAGCATAAATCATATCTCTCACATTATCTCATTAGGGTAAATACAAGCTATTCATTTATCTACATTCAACTTTAAAACACTTTTTAAAGCTTGCCATATTTTACCTACCTTCAAAATGTATTTTATTTATATATGTACAAACCATCCAATCTTTCACATTTGAATTTTGTAAATTTCTAAGACTTTTCAAATCTTATACCCACCTATTTCTCAAGATAAATACAAATCACTCATTTAACTTTCCTTTTACAAAACATCTTAGAAAATTCTACACACTTTCAAATTAGTTATTGTCTCGTGTTCATATGAGTATAAATCATTCATTCATGCTTCCAAAATGCAAACTAATCAAACTATTTCAAATATAAGCAAAATAAATCAAGTCATAAAATTAAATCTCTTAAATTACTTTTCATATCTACATCTAGGATATTTCTCATCTCATTTCATGTAAATGTAAATCATTAATTCATTCATATTCTTAAAATCAAACCAACTTGTATATAAGAAAAATAAATGAAAACATATATTTTAAAACTCTTTTTCAAATTTATTTCTCATCCATTTAGGAATTATATAAATCATTAAAAATCAAACTGATAAATTTCAATCAATTCATGTTATACCATAGCAGAATCAGTAAAAATACCAAACCATCTTAATCAAATTATCTTCAACAATTTCCATATTCTACAAACTCTCAAATCATTTCATATTATGTTCATTCATTTAAATCTTCTAAAGATAAAACTAACTAATTATGTTATTCTATACATATTTAGAGTTAATAAAATCATAAATCATTCATTTTAAATCAGTTTGAAGATCTTCATATTCTACAAACTCTCAAATTATCTCATGATCTGATCACTCATTCACATTTTCTATAGTTAAATTAACTAATCAAGCCATTCCATACTTATTTGGAATCAATAAAAACATAAAACCAACACCTCACAAATTATTATCAAAATTTTCATATTCTACAAACTCTCAAGTTATCTCATGCCATATTCATTCATTCATTCATTTTCTAAAAATTAGATTAACTAATTTGGAATCAACAAAAACATAAAACCATTACCTTATAAATTATTTTGAAAACTTCCATATTCTACAAACTCTTAAGTCATCTCATGTTATGTTCATATTTTCTAAAAGTCATTCTATGCATGTCTAAAATCAATAAGAAAAACATGAATCATTCCTCTTAAAATTATTTTTGTAAATTTCATATTCTACAAGCTTTCAAATTATTTTATGACGTGTTCATCCATTCATATTCCCTTTCAAATTATTTCTCTTACATTTCGCATCAAGAACTCACATACACAAACAATACAAATGAAAAATTAAAAAACAATCAATATACCCTCTTTCTTAAATAAAGTTTTCTTATTCTCTTTTCCTCACCATCGTCATCAGAAATAGGGACTGTCATTACCTTAGCCCCTTTTCTAAGAACCTTATGTGCAAGACTCCTTGTAATCCTTAAGCTCTCTCCCTTTACTCGGAGGAACTCCACCATCCCTTGTATAGGCGAATATCAAAAAATACACCTATCTCTCTACTCCATCTAGGTGTTTTATCCACCATCTGAACCGGCATCTCAGTTTCTATATGAAAATGGGCCCTGTCCCCACCTCCATGAGATTTGTCATCAACTCTCTTCCTGTAGCTCCCATTACTCCATATTCTACTCTCTTAATAGCAGGGGCATCTCTTACTATAAGATTATCCATGTCTATTTGCTTGCCTTCAGATGGCTATTACTCTATAAAGATTATGAAGTGGCATTCCTTGTTGCCTCTCTCATCGCTCCACCTGTCCTTCTCACACCTCCCCTAAGAAGGAGTTATCTTTGTCTTAATTACATAAAATCAATCCAAAATCTCATCTTGAGACTCCTACATGTTTGAACCAATCTAATTACACCAAACCCACACCAAACCCACGAATTTGGTATTCAGGTACAATTCTTCTGCCAATCCCTACAATGAAAATTGCCTCTCAAAACCATAATAAATGTCTATCAAATTCAAGGTCAGATCAAAAAGTCAACATTCAATCATATTCCCTTCACTAACCTAGGGGAAAACCACTTCTATGGTACCCTTGTACGAGTTCGTGAATATTACATTTCTTATAATCATGATTAACAAAGTTCTAGAAAAAAACTCACCCACCTTAGTAGTTTCCCTCTTCTTCCAACTATATCATTGATTTACAAGTTTGGAAATCTTGGTTAATTGTGGATGGGGCCCGCCCCCTCCATCCCCTTCTAAAAAGTTCAATCTCTATAAGGGGGTAAATCTCAATCAAATAGGTGATTTATTCTGAACTCTAGATTAATTTTCTCCATAACATTACGAGATCCTCTTAGAAATTTGCGTACTTCCTATAATTCGAGTTATAGTCTTCTTTGGTAACTCTCCTACATAATCACATTGATACCAATAGGTTTCTTTGTAACTCATCTCAGCAAAGCCAACAAATCATTCATCCAAGGAATCACTTTCAATTCAACCTATCCTCTAGCTCTCTTCCTCTCTCGCAGGGAAATAGCTCAACTTGACTAAGAGAATCAAACCTCACAATCTCTCTTGTGATTAAGTAAAATCCATTTTTTCCAATATAAGATCATATGAATTTACTACTACATTTTTATATATTTTCAAAATTCTCATAGACATGAATCCTGACAATAGTTTTCTGGGGGCAAACCCCTTTTATTCATTCTATGTTTTTGATGAATACATTTTTTCCTTCAAATAATTAAAAATCACCTTAACAATTCTACAATTTTGGGGCAGCTAGTAGAATCAAACAAGCAAGATATACATCATGATTTACTGCATCAAGTTGCATCAACTAAAACGTTGACAGGAAAAGTACTTTTTGCATCAACCTCTAATTTTTTGCGTCAACGACTTTTTCTTGTAGTGACTTACTTCCCACACCCTGATCCGCCAGCATCCACTTAACACTTAATTAACTACAAATGTAAGTCTTAGGGTAGCCCTGCCAGATAGTCTAGGACATCTTAGATCTTTTGGGACTACACAAATGAATGGTTTAGGCTCACTAGCAGAACTTCTGGCGTTCACACTATTTGTGTGTGTGTGTGTGTGAGAGAGAGAGAGAGAGAGAGAGATTCTTCTGTGGAATGTGGTCAAATATGCGAAATCAGGTCCTTTTGTAGAAGCTGTGAAAGTTTATGATCAAATGCGGTGGAGTGGAGTTTTTACAAATATATACATGTTCTCTTTTGTGCTTAAGGCTTATGTCGCAATGGAGATGGAAATAAGGGTTAGGTTATCCATGGCCATTGTGAAGGCTGGGTTTCTTGTAGGAAATACACTTGTCATCATGTGCCAAGTGCAAGGAAATTGAACTATCTGGGAGATTTTGATGAAATTCCCTGGAAAGACCTTGTGAATTGGAATTCCATGATTGCTGACTATTCCCAAAACAAATATACAGATGAAGCCCTTATGATTCTCCAAATGCTGCCGCAGGATAGTACTGTAGGCATGCCTGACCATGTCACCCTGCTTGGTACACTTCCAGCTTCTGTTCAAGAAGCTCCTACCCTAAAAGTGTTGAAATAGAAGTATGTAAGCTCATACCTCTCCTAACACCTTAAAGTTTTAGGAGAGTTGGTTAATTTACTTCTTAATATGGTGTCAAAGATTAGTTAGGTTGAAATTTTGAATCTCCCCTAGTCATAATTATTCTCTTGGGTTCTTGTGCACACATGTACAAGTTCTATGGGCTCACAACTAGCTCACCTGTGTTCATTGTCCAAGAGTGATCATGTAGAAATAAAATAAGTATATTAACTTGTACCTCTTCAACGCTTTAAGGTTTTGGGAGAGTTGGTTAATTTACTTTTTGATATAAAGAAATGTTGGTTCCCTACATAAAAAGGGGGGGGGGATGCCTATTTGGCAGCAATCTTATTGCAATGTGTATGCAAATTTTGGTTATTTGGATACTGCCTAAGACCTTTTTGATAAACTACCCGAGAGAAACATTGTGGTGTGGAATGTGATGATGAGGGTTAAGTGATGCACGACTTTATTGATGATTTTGTTAATCTTGGATAATCCAGCTAGCGTTCTCTAGACCCATTTACATTTTTCTTCGGTACATTTCTCTGTTTGTAAATAATTCATAGCAATTCAAATATGGTAGAGGAATTCTTTTTACCATGTTCATATCTATGAACAATATGAGGGTGATTGAATTTATTAACTTCATTCTAAACTAGTATTGATATACATACTAATAACCATTTACAATTTCACACAAAATGTTCATTCTGCCTTAATTCGATCGTAATATCTATCTTGCACGGTACACATATGGTTCTTATAAGAAAATCAAGGTTTGTACAGTAAGAATCAACAAATCTAAAACTACAAAAGATATCCCAAATTTCCCATTATTGCTAATCAAAGTGGCTTGGAATCTTAACTTCTTAATAAAATGAATAGCAAAAGGAAGAAAGACAGAAAGCACACGAAATAGGGTTTGCGTGGTTCGGCTAATTGCCTACATCCATGAACTGAGATCTTCCCTTTTATTATTCTCTACAATTTGACAACTTCGATATGGTAATCTTAATATTTATACACCTTCAGTTGAGTCAAAATAGGAAAAGATTAAGAAAGGAAAAAATCTTAAAGAATCCCAATAGAGTTGGGAACAAACGGGATTACGAAGTTGGCGCATCTAGGAACCCCGAATCCTACACTAATATAACTCCCCCTCGACGTGGAGCATGGATATCATGAATGCCCAAGTTGTCAGATAAATGTCGAAATTGATCTATGCCGAGGGCTTTTGTAAAAATATCAGCCAATTGATGGTTTGAAGGGACATATTGAGTGTGGAGCTGTCTAGATTTAAGCTTTTCATGAACCAAATGGCATTCAATCTCAATATGCTTTGTATGCTTATGGAACATTGGAATTGATGCTATATGAAGTGTTGCTTTATTATCACAATGTAGAGTCATAGGTTGCAGATGAGATATGTTGAGATCATGCAACAGAATCTTTAACCATACCAATTCACATGTGGTAGATGCCATAGAGCGGTACTCAGCTTCAATGGAAGAACGAGATACAGTTTGTTGTTTTTTGCTTTTCAAAGATATGGGACTATGACCAAGGAAGGTGCAATAACCAGTGATAGAGCACCGAGCGATTGAACAAGTAGCCCAATCAGAATCACAATATGCTGTTACATGGAGGAAACTAGGTGACGACAGTAAAACTCCCTTCCCAGGAATAGATTTAAGGTAGCACAAGACATGATGAGCTGCTTCAAGATGTGTTGTGTGAGGTTTATCTATGAATTGACTAAGTATTTGAACCGAGTTAACAATGTCAGGTCTTGTGATAGTAAGATAAATGAGATGACCAACCAACCGATGATAGGCTCCCAAATCATCTA
The DNA here is from genome assembly GCA_025762735.1 of Platanus orientalis. NCBI lineage: Eukaryota > Viridiplantae > Streptophyta > Magnoliopsida > Proteales > Platanaceae > Platanus > Platanus orientalis. The sequence continues at coordinate 9,513 of JAOXJP010065418.1, read as the reverse complement.
ACAATGTGCCATCAGAAGATGTTAACTTCAAATTTTGTTCCATTGAAGACTGGGCGGGCCTTGAACTAAGATGACCAACATCATCTAAGAGCTCCAAGGTATACTTGTAGTGAGAAAGAAAAATCCCTTGTACAACGTGCGACCTCAATGCCCAAAAAATATTTTAAGATGCCTAGATCCTTGATTGGAAATCGACCTTGGAGAAACACCTTCAATGCATTAATAACAATAAAATTGTTCCCTATTATAATGATGTCATCCACGTAAACAAAGACAATTATGATTATAGAACCAGTTGTGGAGGTAAAAAAGGAATAATCAGCAATTGATTGCTTGAAGCCGACATGTCGAAGAGCTGAAAAGAATTTAACAAACCAATTGTGTGATGCTTGCTCTTAAGACCATAAAGGGACTTGCGAAGTTGGCAAACTAAATTCTCCCCCTTTTTGGTAAAACCGGGGGGAAGTGACATAAACCTCATCATCAAAATCACCATGCAAAAAGCATTATTAACATTCAATTGAAATAAAGGTCAATACTTAATAGAGGCAATTGCAAGTAAGCAACGAACAGTAACAAACTTAGCAACTGGAGCAAAAGTTTCACAATATCAAATCCTTTGATCTTATTATAACCTTTGGACACCAGGCGCGCTTTGTAGTACTCAATAGATCCATCAAAGTGATATTTTATGTTATAAACCCACTTGTAACCAATAAGTTGTTTGCCAGGGGAAAGAGATTGTATAGTCCATGTTTGGTTCTACTTGAGAGCTTTGATTTCAGCTTCCATGGCTTCACACCATTTTGGGTTTTGAACATCCTGTTGAAAGGTCTTAGGCTTAACATCATAGGTAATTGCAATAGTAAAAGCATGATGAGCTGGAGACAATGTAGCATACGAAATAAAATGTTGGATTAGGTAAGGAATTTGTGCATTAGAAGCTAAAGAGATAGGGCCAAGGAGAGGTATAACAAGAGAGCAATGGTAGTCTTGCAAATGGGATGAAGAATTATGGGGCTGAGTAGAGTGACGAGGAATAAAAGAAGAAATAGGTGTAGGGGAAGGAGAAGATGAAGAGAGCGGTATAGATGGGGATGAAGAGGTAACTTCTGGCGAAGGAATGGATGATGAAATGTTAGGTGAATGGGTAGAGATATCAGATACTAGTATAGGTAAAACAATAGAATGATCGCCATTATGTTGAAATGAACCTTTGAATGGAAAATTGTTTCCATGAAATGTGACATCCCATCTAAAAAAATTTTGAGTCTCGAGATCATATATACAATACCCACGTTGGCCATACAGATATCCAATAAAAACACCTATGATAGCACAAGAGGCAAACATATGCTTCCCTGGAATTAAATTTTGGGCATAACAAAGGCAACCAAAAACTTTGAGATGACTATAAGTAGGTTTGGTTGCAAGTAAAGTTTCAAGAGGAGTCTTTCCACCAAGGATAGGTGTGGGTAGTCGATTAATAAGATAAGTTGTTGTAAGGAAACAATCTTCCCAAAATTTTAAAGGCAAATTAGCTCAGAATCGAAGGGCACAAGCAACTTCAAGAAGATGTCAATGTTTACGTTCGACCACACCATTTTGTTGAAGTGTATAGAAACAACTATGTTGATGGATGACGTACCATTCTTATGAAAAAAAAATTGCAACAAGATGAATTCTTGGCCATTATCAGATCGAACTTGTTTAATAGAATAATTAAATTGTGTTTTCACCATGGTAAAAAAAAATCTAATTAATAATTGGGATTCAAATTTGTGCCGCATCAGATACACCCAAGTGCAACGAGAAAAATCATCCACAATAGTAAGGAAATAATGTACACCAGTGAGAGAAGCCACAGAAAAATCCCCCTACATATGACAATGAATTAAAGAAAATGGTGTTTTAGATCTACCATTATGATTAATAGGAAATGGAAGTCTACTATGTTCAACAAGAGGAAAACTCTCGTAATGATTACAAGTAGAAGTAATTCTATCAATAGTTTTTGCTAAACTTAAAAGACGAGTAGAAGAAAGGTGGCCTAGACGCCAATTCCAAATATCAAAAACATCATTATTCTGAATAGTCAAAGTTGTTGGAGAAGTAACCATGTGATAAAAATAAAGACCATCATGTTCTTTACCCATCCTAATCAGCTTCTTCATGACAAGGTCCTAGAAGACACATAATTCAAGAAAAAATATGACAGCACAATTTAAAGATTTTGTTAGTTGGCTCATAGATAACAAGTTAAAGGAAAAGTTTGGTACACATAAAACATTGTGAAGTGACAAATTAGATGAAAGTTCTAAGTTTCCCTTATGTATGACAGGAACAGAAGATCCTTTTAGAAGTCGAATTGGTTTATTTGTGGTGCCAACAATAGAATTAAGTAAAGCATCAAAAGAATGACAAATATGATCAGTGGCACCCATGTCAATGATCCAGGGTGACTTGGAAAAAGAGGAACAACAAATGGACTTACCCGTCAGATGAACACTGGGATGTGGATTGCCAACATTGAGGATGGAATGAAGTTATTGATACTGATCGACTATAAGTTGAAGAAGAGGAGGAGGGCCCGATGAGGGAGCGCCACTAGGTTTCTTGTTCGTCTTGGGAGTGTCTATTGAGACAACAACGGCAACCCTTTGTTCTATCGTGTTTTGCTGAGGAGGAAAACCATGTAATTTGTGGCATCGTGCTTTCGTCTGTCCAGTCTGTTTGCAGTAGTCACAATGGAAAGGTTGACAATTTCTTTTGTCAACGACATTATTTAGAGAACGATCACTGCGGTTATCGCCTTTAAAGACGGTCAAAACTGCAGAATCTATTTAAGTCAGAATTAATATGTGCAATTTGTGTTGTTTTTCTTCTTGTAATATCATGGAATATACCTTACTCACATTGGGAAGAGGGTCCATTGCCAAAATCTGACTAAGGATAACAGAATAGCTATCATTGAGCCCCATCAAAAATTGAAAAACATGCTCTTGTTGTTGATAATCTATCAAGGCTTTCAATGCACAAGTATAATCTGGCAGGTTGCTATAGGAGGAGAATTCATCCCAAAGGCTTTTCAATTTAGTTAAATAAATGCTTAAAGAAGACTGATCTTGAACATAAGTACAGATCACACGCTTAACCTAATAAATCCTTGGGGCATTACTTTGGGAGGAACACTCTTCAAGAACTTCCCACATGGCTTGGGCCGTGTCTGTATATATGACACTATTAGCAATTTCAGGTGCGAGAGAATTCAACAACCATGAAAGAACCCTGTCAGTACAACGCTCCCAAATGGAAACAATAGAAGCGGGAGATTATGGTTTTGCAAGAGTTCCATTAACGAATCCCAATTAATTCTTTGCTGATAAGGCCATCCTCATGGCACGTTTCCAAGATTGTCAAAGGAACTAAGAAAAAATGGAGAACTAGGATTGTCGCCCACGTCCTTTGCAGCAACTTGATTATCGGTAGAAACCAAGAAAGAACTTTCCTGTAGAGACATTTCAAAAATACAATTATCCACTATACTGTAGCGGCAATTTGACGGTGAGCCTTTTAGAGGGAAAGTCTAAGCAGAACGTTGACAAATCTGATTTGTAGGTGGTTCTATAAGAGAAGGCTTGTCTCTACAACTAAGAACCAAATAGATCAATGCCCCCAAGATGTTAACGCCAAGATGAATTGGATTTGCAAACAACCAACAACTATGGTGCTGAAAAACGATCCAGTCGTTGATGAGTTGAACCAACGATTGAGAATAATAATAAATAAAAAAATTTGATGAGATAGAAGCAGAGATCAATCCAGATCTAAGTTTCCACAATGCTCTGATACCATCTAAATAAAACGAACAGCCAAAGGAATCCCAAATCCTACACTAATATTACTCCTCCAAATACCAAATAGGGCTGTGGCTGCATACTTAGAAGACAAATCAAGGAAGAAAGAACTGAACATACACTATTGTTTGCATTAGGATTTATCATACACGCTAGAACCAAGTATACATATAAACAGAGTAAGTAAATAAAAACTATATTCACAAAAGATGATTAAATAAGTTCTAATTAAGCTGAAAAAGAGGTCCTACTACACATAACTACTCAACACACAAAACAGCCTACATCTTCAGATGCATGATATAAAACACATATCAACATCAACAGCACTCTGTGAACAGAAAACAATCAAGAACTAGCCGAATTCAGGTCATCCTGTTTGGTGAGGGCCTTATAAATTTGAGTTGCACCTTCTTTGTAAATCTGTACGAATTTATCATTCATCTGCTGGATTTCTGCTATTGAGAAAACGTTACCAGCAGACCCTCGTTGAGCCCCTGTCAACTCAGTCAACTGTGCTAACACTACCACAAGCTCTCTACACTTTTTTGTTTGCAGATTAACGAAATAACTGGGATCAAATATCCTTGCATACTTCCATGTATGCCGCTTATATTTCTCATCAACCGGTTCCGAAAAATAAAGCTTCAGAATTTGAGCTATTGTGTCCACTGCACGTGTGTCGTAGTGATGCAATGCACTCATCAAAACTTGTGGGTCACAATTCAATGTACTTGTCACCTCATTGAACATTGTAAGAGCATGCATACCTGTACATGACAAATGCTGCTCATATAGCATGCTCCTCAAAGCTTTGTCTCTCTTTGTCAGCTCATGCTCATAAAGAAACGGACACAGACTATTTGTGAAATGATCAAAGTATGTGTCTATGCTTTTAATCACAATTTCTTCAGGTGCAAACCAATTTATGGCAAAGGGAAACCCATAATATTTGTGAAATTGTTGTTTGATGTGATTCCATGCCTTCAAATAGTTTTCAGCTGATTTTCTAAACAGTCTGAGAAAAGATGCTGCCAAATATGTGACAGAAGGCAAGTAGAGGGCTGGGTCATAATCCAATTTACCCAGCGTCAGTGTCTGCCCAGTACAAATCTTCATATCAGAGAATGCTGCAATTGGCTTATCTTCAGCAGTGTCAGTTGGGCTTTGGGGTGGAAATATCTGTCTTCTAGTGGTTGGTGACTTCAAATTCCAAGCTAAAAAGAAGATCCTAGCTATAGTTTTCTGTGTGATACCTGAGGTTAACTCAGTCAAGAAGAGATCTGCATTCTCAACCAACTCTTTATCTTGGGCATGGTATAGTTTGACTGCAACCTTCTCTAGTAAATTACTGTCTGGCCAGTCACATTTTTCACGAGGTCTAAATAAATCAAGTAAGTTCAAGCCCCGAAATTGGGGGGCCACATAAAGTAGATCAAGTAGTGTTGGAGAGGAAATTGGTTGAGCCTCTTCTACTTCCTCCTCTGCTGTAGAAGTGGCAACCTGGAGTCCTCCTGGAATCTGTACTGGAGGAGGCTCAGATATACGCCTCCTCTTTACTCCTAAAAAATCTGATGATTGCTGCACCCATGACATTTTCAATGGCCTTGGCCTATGCTTAACGAATGTTGCAAATACTGGAAGATGCTCAGTGGATACCTTGGGCTGCCGTTGCAGACTTGCAATAACTCTATCTGAAAAAGTGAAAATTTGTTATTGGTTTATGTACATTCTAAGGATGGAGCACCTGTAAGCTGTGCTGTAACGTCCAAAAAAGAGGGCCATGGAATGATGAAAATCAACCAATGTGTTATCTAACCGGGCTAAAGATCCAGCAATTAGGTTAATTTGAGTTAATGCAAGCCAATTTCTATAAATAATAATGCATAATTTTTTGGCCATTAATATAGTAGAATGCTCAAAATGAGGTTTCACACATCTTGGTCTAATACACACAGTAAACCCAAACATAAGAACACCCAAAATGACTGCACCAATGAGGACTGATATGAGGCAAATCGAAAGCTCTAAAATGAATTTTGTTAACACTAGCAAACAAATTATTACAAGAAAAAAGGTCTATAGTAGGGTTTGTCAAGTGAGTTGAGAGTTGAGTAAGATGGTGATATGTAATCTCTAAAAGGAAAAATGTCTTTCCATTTCCCTAAACAATGCAATAGCTCTCAAAAAAATTTATTTTTCCTTCTTCTTTCTTGGCTACAGCATAAAATATACTTTCACATTCCACACTTTTGTTTACATTTCAGATGGACTGCATATGTATATGTAGCATAGCTTCTCCATTATAACTTTAGAATTTTGATGCATTCAACGGTATTAAATTGGTCACTGATTTCAATGTTCCAATGTTGCTCCTTGAAATAAGTACTATTGAAATTGGGAAGTTCTAAGATTCAGGAAACCATGGGAATTTTCAAAAGCTTTACAAATTCAATCCTCAATCGCATTCCTCAAGACTGCAGCCTGCCTCCAAAGTCATGGCCTCAAAGTTCCTCCTATGACGGGCAAACAGGGTATCCAAATAAATGTGACACTTTCTGTGAGCATGAAATGTTACATTTAAAACGTTTTAGGAACTTATGTCGACACCCCAAAAAAAAGTCTGAAGTTGTCCCTTCATGGCTACCAAAGCACTTATCATAAGAGAATAAAGGTTCCTTTGCAGTCAAGGTCTTTTTTCTCTTTTGCGACCAAGGCAAGACACTTGAAAATCACTGGTGACCTAATATGCTATACTTCATCACTTTAGGCGACTATGTTAAGGATAATACCCTCTTTCGATATCCCTCAAGCTCCTAATTGACTTCCAAAACCACTTGGCAAAAGAGCACAAGCATCACAATCATTTGGCAAACAACCACCAAATATTTATTCCTCACCAAAACCTTCCAACAAACACCCCACACTCACGAAAGGAGGCTACCATGAAACATCTACTTTTTCCTAAAACTATTTCACACATATCTCTTCAAGGGCCTCATGCAATAATCGTCCGTGTGAGATGCTTGCATATCCAATCATTTCAACTACCACCCCCAAACACTCCATGATACTATTATAAAACAACTGTATCTTTGTGCACATTACTTCAGGCACTTACTCAAGGTGACTCACTATTATGCATTCTAGAAAATTTCACTAAATGAAGTAGCCTTGATTTCGGTGCATACTTTATGAGTGTAATTGAAAGTTTAGCCTTGCTTTGGACAGGTAACCTCTAGATCAAAGAATTATGATTCCAATAATTTTGCAAAATTTTTTGCTTGCTAGAACAGGTACAAGCATTTTAACCTTTGTAGGACTTTCTATAATTTTGCTCAAATGGAGCACTTTAATACTTTGAAGAGAATATGTGAATGTATAGAACGCATTTTCTTTTAGAAATTTATAGAATGCATATCTATTTAGATTGTTCTTTTTTTCATTTGGTAAGTACAAAGCAATAAGTTCGATCCAACAGAATAGGTTTATGACAACATTCAACATAATAGTGTTTCTAAACATCAAAATACTTTGTAGGTTTCCAAACAATATCACACGATAAGGTTAACTCCTCTAATAGTTTCCAACTAACTACGTGTAATTTGCATCAAAGGTGGTAGATAAACACATATGAAAAGAGAATGAAGAATAAGAAGTGATTACCTGCACTAGGAGTCACTGATGGTCTGGTTAGATGAACTCATACGGTCAGACAACTGATTATCCATCAAGAAAAGCCAAATTAAGAGTCCTAGGATCTTGAAAGAGTTGAACGTCATTAACAAAGACAATCTCGATCCATACCTTCCATGCCTTGGGTCCAAGAACCTTATCGTTCACCACTTCATTGGGATAATTCTCTGCCACTTCACATCTCACAACAATCTAGCCTTTCCCATCCCAATTTAATAATAAGCACCTCTCATTGATGCCGATGTTAATATGAAAATATCACAAAAATAGATAAAGTTAGTTAGCTTTAGGTTTATATTTTAAATATATATATATAATTAGATTTAAACTATTCAAATTTGCCTCACGACAAATGAACTAGAACCCGCATGCATGTCCATGTGAGGACCTGGTCTCTTCCATATGAACTCTCATCACCTCTACCACATTTGTTAGGTTCTTAAGTTGTTCCTTTAGAAGCGTTTCTCTTTGACTCTTGTAGCAGAAGCCTTCAAAATAGAGGGTGTAAACCCCAACCCACATCCGTGTACTCTCCCTGATCGTTTAGGACTGAGTGCCTATGATACTGTATCATCTAGCAAGGAGTTAGATGAAGTCTCAGCGAATGACATTGATGCTTCCTGCATCCTTTCCTGAGATGACAAAAAAAAACAAAAAAATGTTTTAATAATGAAATACATATCTATGCATAAATTAATAGGGTTTTGAACATTTATTATCATGGCCTGTCTGGCGGCCTCGTCAATAGGTGTCCCATTCTTCCTTGTATGGCCTGCAATCTATACATCGGCTCTGGATACCTGAGAGCCAGTCTTGCAGACCTGAAGATAGATTTTAAAGAGAAAGACAACAGTTAATTAGTAAATACATTATTAAACAATATGATGGTAGTAATTGAAAAAAGAAAATTTATTATATCGACTTAAGTAAATCAACTTACTAGCCAGTCCCCCAAGCGTGCATATCCCTTTCTGCCTGTGGTGTGCATCATGGTCTGTTGTGCATGATAGACTTTATTCTTACCATTGACACCTTATGAAAAACAATAAATAAAATTAATTAAAAATAATGTAACTATATTTATAAAAAAATAGAATTATTAAGTAAATTTTTACTTGAAAGTCATCAGACCCATGTGATCTGATGAACTCCTCCCACTGAGGAGTAGTAGAGTGTGGCCGCAGACTAGCTACCACCTCCTCGGGGTCAACACCATCGATGGCCTCTTTGATTTTTTTATAAATTCATGCTTTGTGGGTTCGATACTGTTTCCCCATCATCGACATCAAATAAACTTTCTTGCTCTCATCCAGAACCCATTTTTGCTACACATATTTAAGAATAGATCAGATGTTAGTAAAAATAAAAAGAAAAGATATATGAGATATAAAAAACACGTATATATATTTTATACCTGAACATAGTCCCATATGTCATCCTTTAGATGCCGCGGGACGTGGGACCAAGTAGTTGTAGTCAAGGGGATCCTCTCCCGTATGAGGACCACTAACTGGGAGGATAATCTATTAGAGCTCCTCCCTACTGCTTGGCCCATAACATTTCATTGCAATGGAATGCGTTGCACTAAGGGGCTATCATCAACTAAGAGTTTGGTGGGACCCCTCTTTTTCTTGTTATTTTGGGGAGAGGCCTCACCAGACTCCCTCAGATCCCTTGATATAGGTGTGGGCACAGATCCTGAGGATGATGAAATATGCACCCGCTCATTGTCCCGTCCTAGAGATGCAACATAGATAGCTTGCTCCTCTCTCCTACCCCTTTTTCCTCCCTGCTTAGAGCTCTGTAGAGTACATGAAAGAAACAAAATACATGTATTAAATGGTTAGAAAATAATTAATTTAAATAAAAATAGAAATAACTGTCAATATAAATACTCACCTCACACGAAGGACGTCGATGTGGATCCATCACAAGGCCAAGAAAGCTACACGAATGATAA
>JAOXJP010065407.1:0-15503 GCA_025762735.1 Platanus orientalis | reverse complement strand
AAGTCTTTTTTATTTGGCAAGTTTATTTTGTTAGAAGATCTAGAATCTAGGATTTTATTTTATTTTATTCTCCATGTGATGCCTATTTAAAGGCCACATTAGATTAATGAAAAAGAGCTGAAGATGATTATTTGAAAAGAAGACACGTGTGTTGAAATGGGTGTGGTATCCCAAGTTTTCTCTTAACCCCTCACATGAGGTGAGTATTCTACCTTCTTTCTCTCTCTTACCTTCTCTCTTCTTCCCTCTTTTTTATCATTTTTCTATGTTTAATTCCTCTTCTCAAGACATATCCTACATCAGAGCATCACATGTGTGGAAGAAGCATGTGTAGGAAAGAAAAGTGGACTTCCACATCATCATGAAGTTCTTTAATATATAATATAGATTGGTTCAAATCAGAGATGACTAGTTGGACCGAAATATCTAGTTGAGCCACCCTTCTATCAGCTATAAGCATGAGCCTGATCTCTGAGCTGAGAGGTTTGTTATTTTTCGGACGCCAAACCCAATTACCTTTCATGGGCTTCAACCCATGATTCCCAGCCCCATGATCATCATTAGTTTTCGTATTTTCAATCTAGACATCAGATGGCTGGGAACAGTTCCCAAATTCAAATTTTGAATTTTGAAACTGTTCCAAAATTTGCTCTAATCGAATCACATCCCTATTAATCCTCACTGTAGGATTAATCCCCATTCCATGATCATCGGCCCACGACATTTTTCCTTTTACCTGATCCATATTCGATCCAAAGTCCGGGTCCAAACTACGTCCCTGACCTCTGGAATGAATCTATTCTCATGCACGGCATCCTGATATGAACATTTAACCAGAGCATTCTCCACCTCCACAAACAAAACAAAGTTCTCCCCATCAAAGGACAATGTAATCATTCTTGGGATATCAAGCAATGATGTCGACAGCACCTTCAATCTCGCTGCTGTAATTAACCCCTTTTTTGCAGTGCGAGAATCCACCTCCAATAGCCGTCCACAATATTTACCAATCTCTTGAAATGTAGCTTGTGTCCAGGCTGAGATAGGAATACCCCAAACCCAAATCCATCTACTACCATTAACATCAGAGGGAAGAATCTTTGCCAACTGAGTATTCCATCGCTGAAAAACAAAAACTCCATTACCCACCCTGACATGACCACACGCTACTATTATTTCACCCTCCTTCAATTTAGTAATAAATAGGGACCTATTCTCTGGAAAACCCATAGAAAGCATAACAAAACCTTCCTCCTGTTTATTCCAAAATCTCCTGGATATAATCTCTCCCACCACTTTCATGATACAGAGACACCCCAGATATTGCAAACCACCACAGTATTCCAGACTTTCAATTCCAGCAGTCACATCCAGTGCGGTTTAGAAGGGTTCTCGACAGAGTATTGGAAGTTGCTTTCTGTGACCGGAACCTTTACTTGATACAGCTCCATTTGATGAATAATTTCCAGAAAACTTTTCCACCCATAAGAGCCTTCACCCTCCGGCATGATAACAAAACAATTAACCTCAGCCCACCACTCAGTAATCTTAATAAATCTTCCCCAGTCATTTGCTCCCCTGTAGAGAATAACCACCCCACCCTGATAGGGGAAAGATTCCTTGAGCAAAATATCCTTTGATATAAGGATAGCCTTCTCCATGAACTGCCAAATGCTCGCCATCATTTTCAGGGGAAAAGAAATATGCCTCAGTCATCCTCTGCTTCGTTCCCCCATCAGAATCGATTCACCGTCAGGACAGATTTCAAAGGTTTTTATCCCAATCTGTAATGTACGCGCTCGTACATCTTGGATCTTGTTCCCCTCGCAATGAAGTTGCCTTGATCGTCCTCTCACCATCCTTGGAGTTTGTGTTGGCTACAAGATCTACATATTTGCCCTGTGAATAAGAGTATAGGATGTTTTGTGTCCCATGTCCTAGAACACAAGTGTAAGAACTAGGTGCAACATAAATAAGACACCTGTAAGGGACTGATTCCACAAGGCCCTGACTGGTTGCCATGAAAAGTTGTTTTCTCATGATTCTTTCCTTTCCTTTTCTTGTGGAATTTTCTTTTCTTTTCTTTCCTATACAATTCAAGGCAACCAGACTGGGCCCAAAGGAATCTTCTAGTTCAGACCCAAACATGGAAGGTCTCCAAACCCACAAGTGTGCCATATGTTCTGATATTATATAGGCATTAATCATACCACCTCTAATATGCAGCAATAGAATTTTAGTTCTAGCTTGGGTTTGCTAAGCTGTCCCCTAAAAATTTTCAAGCAAGTCTTGAGTAATAATTAATAAAACTCTAGCAATCTTGTTTCTTCTATATTTAAAATTTAAACATCTCCAAGCATGTCATAAAATAACTTAAATATCCAATAAAATAAAAAACATCCAAGAGAGAAAAAAAATTTTCCAATTTTTTAAAAACCATTTAGGAATACAGAATTTTTACCGGAACCTTTTAAAAGGAAATGTGATGACACTTACAAATGGACAGTGGTGATCCATGTCCAAAATACACATTCCACATGAACGGCAGTGATGGGTTCTTGGAGACTTAGGCTTTGAACAATATGGACAGAAGGTGTAGTTCTCAAGGTCTCCTTTCCCCACAATTGGATAGCTACCCCATCGTATGCTTGGCGGACTGCTGGCACGGCAAAATGCTGCAAGGCTGAAGGTAGAAATAGTACTTGTAGACAACATCACTGTTATGATAGAGTGGAACACCCCACAGAAATAACTGATAGAGAAAACAAATGGGTAAACTGCCCACATCCCACCACCTGAAAATTTTCAAGAAATATTAGAGACAAATATAAAACCTTTATAGTTGTTAAGAGTGAGGAACCTATGTTAGTTTAATACTGACAAGCATCTTTGTGTTGGAAATATAGTAAGGGTTTGGGTATGGGCACTCCAAAATGCCAGTACAAATAGAAAGCAAATAATATTCAAATACAGTACTACAATTAAGGATAAATGGAAGAAAAATGTGAAACATAAGAAATTAATAAATATGCAGTTCCCTCCATTGACCAATCTCCCTCTCGAGGACCTAAACTCATCCAACTTTTTTGTCAGAGGTGCAATAGGTTGTAAACCATATCCCGTTGTTGTCTTATTTCAAAAACTCGGAGGTAAAAGACTAAGATGATGAACTACAGATACTTTTGGGTTAATTGGTCAACAAGTGAAGACAAAAAAAAAAACAGGTTCTGGCTTTGATTCAAATGATTATGCTAATCAAAATTTTAATTAAAAAAAAAAAAAGAAAAGAAAGGGGCTCTAAAGATCACTCAATAAATAGAGAGAATACCAAGTTTCTTCATAAAAAGTTGATGTCTAGAAAGAATTTTAAATAAAATGAACTCCTCTATTGAGGAGGATTTTTACATATGGAGGATGATGAATGACATCAGAGCGGAGGAAAATCTTGGGCCCTCAGGTTAGTGACCATATGCAATCCTTGATAGGGATTAAAGTAGTTCTGTAGCAATCCCTTGAGAGATACGAAATGATTTAGCACACAACCCAAAATATAGAATAGGACTTTATAAAGGTCAGAGTCTCAGAAAACTGCAAGATTATGGAGGGAATGTAATGTTCAAACACTGAGTACACACATGGGTGTCAGGTAGTTCAATAGGGGATGGATTACAGGCTGTCCTAACAAAGTATATAGCTGGAACAATAAGTTTATATAGGTTAGGGAGGCTGGAAAGCAAGTTATTAGAGGCTGATCTGGATCAGGACTTTGTTCAAACACTGGGGAATTAAGGTGTTAAGAAGGAATTGAACAAGGGATGCAGTTTGAGGGGCAGTGGCAGTAGGGTTTAGTGTGTTTAAAGGAGGTGGATCAATCCAGAATACAAGACCTAGCAGTAGCTGAGATAATATAAATGGAAAATTGTAATTTTACTATATGATGAGCACTCAGACAGCGATACAGGAGTGAGCCAACACAGTTAAGGTACTGTAGGGTTAGAGATAGTGTTCTGATGATTTCCAGGATGACATTACTCAGAGAAAACAACCAAGGAAGAGGGCTAAGGCTGCTGCAACCCATCTAGCTTATTGATTTCCGCAATTATGCAGAGAAAAGTGGGGAGAATAAGGAGCTGCAGGATCTATCCAAGGGGTTCATGGTGTATTCTTGAAAGAAAACAGAGGAGTGACAATTATGAAAGTATCCGCAGGTTAGAGATGATTTTTCTGGTGTTTCTGGTAAAGGGAAACAACACGAGAATGGGTAGCAAAGTGGTTTACAGGTATTGGGTTTAAAGAAATCATGAAGACAAGGGGTTGTGGGAGGTTTTCAAGGTTCCCTCGTGGTGGAATGGCAGGAAATCAGTAGGTAATTAAAAGTAAAGAAAGAAGGAGAAGGAGAAGGAGAAGAAGAAGAAGAAGAAAGAAGAAGAAAGAGATACCAGTGAGGATAATCACCTACCTCTCAAATTCTATACATCACCATCCATGGTATCAAGCTTGGCATCAAGAAGCTTGAAGATGAAGAATCTCCCATCATTAGAGAAGAGAAAACCAGTTTTATTTCATAAACTTCATTGAAAATAAAAGAGAATAGGTTCTTTTATAACCCACAATTGGACCAGAGTTTCCCCCTTTTACATTATTCCAATTCAAATTAAAAGAAAGAAAACAAAAAGGAATATAAACTAGCCCTAATCATGTGGCTCAACCCATGTGGTTGACAGTCACTTATTTGGCTAAAAAATAGCCTATTGCAACTTTGCCCAAAAACAATAACTAGAATGCCTTTCATGTCTTACCTCTAATAATTAATAAAATATGAAATAAGACAATAAGACTCAAATAAAAGACTCTTAACTGCACCAAACTCTTTTCTTGTTGCAGCCTAGGTGTTCCTACATGTCCTCGAGTGTGTTCACATGTGGACCCCACCAAGGCCATGTGTGGGCCCCATTTAGCTCCAATGTCCGCATCAAACCCCCTTGTTCGAAAAAACTCACCTCGAGTTTTGTATAGAGAAGGGATCAACAACTTTGGAAAGCTCGAACTACATAGCCATATACCAAACCCTCCCACGATCAGATAGATTATGATGTAATCATGTCTTCTTGCAAGTATCTAACAAGATAGACCTCATAGCAAAAATCATTTGTCTCCTGATAAGTAGTTGGTAGTGGAAAGACCTCATAATACTCTTCCCCAATCACCTCCTACATTATCATCTCGAAGTCAGGTAACTGTGGAAGAACCAATGTATCCATCATAAGAATCTAGACATCTTCCGTAGTGGGAATTTAGTCTTGATCTACTGGCTAAATATGAACTGAGTCAACAATGTTTGGAAACACTAATTGTAACACCCCATACATGCTCGCACATATTTTGCACACATGTTGCACACATGTTGCACAAGTGTCACAAGTATGTTTCGCACACACTTAGAATGATTTGAACGCTTCTGTAATGACTTGTAAACTCATGCAAATTTAGACACGCACTAATACAAATGTAGAAAAAATCAGCAAGCAAACTTTACGTCATTAGAAAGGTATCAGAGTTTAGATTCCAATGCTACAAACGGCAAGTAAATCAGATGCGAAACAAAGAAATTATGGGCATTTGAATGCAAGAAGGTAAGAAACTAGAAAAAAAAATTGGCCGAAGGCCGATAGATCGGGAGGACCCCCAATTGATTCGGCCAGGGTGGCTGATCGATCGGGCGAGGCGAACGCGGGACGCATTTTCGGTTTGCTTTGGAAACTCGATTTTTCGAGTTGGGTTCACTTTGGGGGTTTTCTAATTGGATCCAAACACCTCTAGGGTGTATATAAGAATGAATTTTCACCCTAATTTGACACCTCTAGGAGTTTCCTAACTTAGTTTTAAAGCTTATTTTAAAGGATTTTGTTACGCTAATCTATAGAACTATGTGCTTAGTTGGGTCGAATTCTTTAATTTATGTTTTGCTTCAAAGATAAAGATTGTTTTGAATTAGTAGAGATTGTTAGTCTTGTTCTGCTTTGATATCTGTCAGTATATGTATCTATTTTGATGAGATTATATGCCAGCTATGACATGAGACCCCTTTGCCATCAAAGAAGAATATTTGATGGAGCACCTCATCGGGTTTAAATAGATGCGATCAGGTACCCTCTTCGTCAGGTCACATTAATTGACGATATCTATTTGATGTTCACCACTAGGCGTGAAATAGTGATATCCTACCACCGGATTGTAGATGGGTTCGTTCTGCTCTGTTATGTTACCTGTTATCTAACAGCACATTATATGTGTTGGATTTCCGGTATATGATTCAGTTATTTGTTATCTATTTTGCATTACATGTGGGAAGATTCGGATATTTGTTTCAGCAGGTCTTATATATGTATATCTGTTTCGCTATTTGTTCAGTTCAGTTCAATTCAGTATTTCAGATTATATTTTTGTTCAGCTATGCATCTTGATTTCCGTTCCAAAATGTTATCTATTTTATCTTAGATTAGAAGCATTATTTTTAGTATATAAGTTATGTTAAGTAAATGTTTTGAAAGCATGTTTCATTCTATTTTGATTATGAAAATAATTGTGTTCACTGACCCAATGATTTCAACATATTAATTAGTGTTTCGGTTTATTTACAAAGTCAGTAATGCTTACAGAGTTGATACCATTGTTTTCAGATGACGAGGATGATAGGATAGATGAGAAGCCTGGATTCCAGAGAGAGAGAATGATGGACATTGGATTTAGTTTATTTTTAGACATTATGTTATTTTATTTCAGTATTTGTTTAAAGACATATTTGATTTAGCTTAGTTCAATTATTTCAATTCTATTTGAAGAGATGTTATAAGTTAGTTTGATTTTCGATTTTATGGAGATAGATTGTTATGTTATTTGAATTATGTTAGACTATGGACTTTGTTTATGGATTATGGTTTATTAATTTTTAAATTGAATGGAATGGAATGATTATGGTTTGTTTATGCAAATTCCGCTATATATGTATGAAAGGAAAGATGTGAAAAATTTATAAGCAAATTTGAATGACAATGATATAAATGAATTAATGTCAAGTACCAAAATTCATAACCCTACAGGTATGGGCTTTTGAGGTGCGACAGAGTTGGTATCAGAGCTCAAGGTTTAAAGTTTTGTAGACATCTCTGAATGAGCTCTAGGTTTGTCTTTGAAGAAAACTAAAAAGTTATAGGTTGAATATTAGAAAGAAGTCTAGAAACAGTTAGAATAAGAAAACATAGATGAAACATTAGAATGTAATTTAAAGATATGAAAATTTAGAATTTATTATCTTTATCTTGTGATAACTAGTAGATGATGTATGTACACTAACACATGCCTATATGCTAGAAATTAATATGTATTTTATATAGAGATATATTTAGTATTTTTATATGGAAAGATTCGTGTTTTTCCCTGTCCGGTTTCCGTAGTAGGTTTTGTGTACCTACTTATGAGCAATGGATCTCACCCATCCATACCATTTTTATTATAAAGGAGGTTTAGTACAAGTGCGCCATTTGGAGTACCTTGATGTCAGAAAGAAGATATGCAGCGAATGCTTTTCTCTCTTATTAGTTTCAGTCTTCATTAGACCCTACATTTCGTATTAGACCTTCATTTTGAGATGTATTAAGATTGAATTTTAAGAATTGTACTTTTATATTCGAGTTATGATGGAGGTTTTAGCTCCTATCATGATGGGAGATTAGTGACATGATAGTTAGGATTTTTATACATTATGATTTATTTCTGTTGCATCTTTAAGATTATGATGTTAGTGATGGATTATTTTTATTCTACTGTGCATGTTGTATTAAATCTATGGTAATGGTAAAAAGCCAAAAATTTATAGTGATTAGAATATGGGTCCGGTTTAGTAGTGACCCGATTTCATACCTAAATAAGATTTTGAGATTTGAGGTCATTACAGTGTACTTCCCAAGAAAATTGATCTCTATTTGAGTTGGAATCCCATGTGTCCAAGGCTGTCCTAGGCCTGCGTACTCCCATGCATGCCTACAATCTGTTTGATGAAATCCCGATCCGGGTTGCTGAAATCTGTTGGGCAGGCCTGAGTTCTATATGGGTTATACATTTTTTGGTATCTATTTTCCCTGATTTTTAGAGTTACTCTAGAAAAATAGAACTACATCCCCGTTAAATTTCAACCTTACTAAGTAATCCTAATGGGAGTTATTGGTCCTTCTTTGTTGTTGTTCAGAGTGTTCCAGCTTTAACTTTATGGCAGGTTTTTGGATGCGTTATGCGTACATGGATTGGGCGATCCTTTGTTGGATCGAACAATCCTGAGTCAGATCGTCTTGGATCGGATGATCTGACTCAGGATCGGCCTTAGGTTGACAATAGCGACCGTAACTTGCTCATTTTGCTCTCCTTGCTCTCTATTTCACCGATTTCCCTTTTTTTTTTTTTTTTTTGATAAATCGCACCCTAACACCCTTGTATGTTGTTCTAAACAAGTTTTTCCAATCAAAAACTTGTTTTTTGGTGGATTGGAAAAACTTATTTTTTGGTGGATTTGAGTGGATTGAAGGAAGAGATTTTGGAGTTTTTTCACAAAACTCAGAAATGTATGATTTTTTACTCAAATCTTCGTTTTGATTCTCCTTTTTTTTTTCAATAAATTGACAGATCAACACATTTAGATGTTAGATCTACTAATTTATTGCATAAAAAACAACATTTGAGTGGCATTTAATGGATTAAAGTCACTTTTTATCAAAAATAGGCATTTTTTCAAAAATTCTAAAATAAATATATAGTATATATATAATATAATAGACCATAGATCTATGGGTTTGGGACCAAAACCCACTAATCTATGGTTGAACATGAATTTTAATTTTTTTTTAAATTAATCCAAAAATTAAAATTAATTATTATATATATATAATTAATTTTTTTTTCAAAAATTTAATAGTGTATAATTTTTTGTTAAACAAGTGCAATCCTTTGGTGTGATTTTTGTAGGTTTTTTTTTATATTAAATGCCAATTTTTAAACACTTTTTTTTTTGTTAAAAATAGGCATTTTCCTGAAAATTCAAAATAAAAATCTAAAATAAATATATGGTATATATATGATATAATAGACCATATATCTATGGGTTTAGGACCAAAACCCACTGATTTATGGTTGAACAAGAATTTTAATTTTTTTAATTAATCTAAAAATTAAAAATTAAATATTATATATATATAAATATTGTTTTTCATAAGTTTGATAGTGGATTATTTTTTTTTGTCAAAAAAATACAATCTCAGTGTGTTAATGACTTGATGTTATTTAAATTTGATGGATATACATTATATATGTTTTTTTGTGTTCTTTTATAGGTTTAGACTTAGAGAATAGAAATATATGGCTTTAGGGTCAAGTTCAACTAGAAAGAAAAGATTCTAGACATTGGTTGGTCGCATTGTATTGCATTGACCCTAGACAAAAAACAAGTAAAATGTAACCTGTGCAATAAGATTATGTGGGGGGGTGTGTGAGTAGGTTGAAGCATCACCTTACTGGCTTAAAAGGAGATGTTGAACCATGATTGCAAGCACCTAAGGAGTTGAGGTTGGACGTGTAGACACACTTGAGAGAGGCTAAGAAAGAGAAGAATCTAAAGAAACAAAAATAATTATTATAAGAGCAACTTTGGCTTAGGGGCATATGCGAGAAGAATATATTGAGGAAGATGCCTATGGCTTTGATGGTATGGATAGGCTAGAGAGAACAACTTATAGCAACAATTAGAGAAAGTAGACTGTCTGCATTAACTGATGAGGCGAGAAGGAGATTTTCTGTTTCTGGCCCTCCCATTGGCACAGGAGGGATGGGTTCTTAGTATCATCTTGGTGGTGGGTCATCCTCGCAGCCAATTTTTGGAATGAGTGAGACCTACAAGGAGCCTATAGAGGTTGAAATAGAGATGCCACGTTATTAAAAAAAGAAAACTATAGACAGATGGCGATCAGCTGAGTCGAAAGAATATAGAAAATGGGGGAACAAAACAAAAAAGAATCAAGGATATGTTCAAGAAAAATAGGGAAGTGGAGATAAGGCAGGGGGTATGTTAGTGGATGGTACATGCTAGAATCCCATTAATTACTACAGAGAGCTCCTATTTTCAGAACATGTGTGATGTTATAGCATAGGCAAGGCCAAGGATACAAGGTGCCAAACTATATCAGCTGACAAAGATTTATCTGCCCAGAGAAGTAGATGACCTGAGAGATTATATTCAAGACTTAAAGAGGTTTTGGCCTAAATTTGTATGCACCATCATGTGTGATGGATGGACTTCTAAGACAAGGAAGTCCTTGATAAATTTTATGATGTATTCTCATAAGGATATGATTTTTCACAAATTAGCTAACAGTACTGGCCATTAAAAAACAAAGGAATATATATTCAGGTTGATGAATAAGGTGGTGAATGAGATGGGTGAAGAAAATATTATCCATATTGTGACAGACAACAATGCAACATTTAAAGTTGTAGGAGATGCTAATGCAGAAGATGAAACATTTGTATTGGACCCCTTGTGCTGTGCACCGTGTTGACCTCATGCTAGAGAAAATTGGAAATGTAAAACATATGAAAGAGGTTATTGAGAAAGGCAAAAAAATTACTAGTGTCATTTACAATAGTGTGTAGACAATAAATCATATGTGGGACAATTACATAGACGGTCGTGACTTATTACACCTAGGGATCACCTGCTTTGCCATAGAGCATGTGGTTTTAGAGAATCTCATGAAACATAAACATGCTCTCCAGAGATGTTTCATAGATGAGAGGTTTTTAGGTTATGTCGGAATCAACGACAAAGAGAAATAGTTGATTGTAAGAATATGTAAAAATGTGCTGAATAAATCGTTTTGGCAAAGAGTTGATGAAATATGTAAGGTCATGAAACCTCATGTTAAAGTTTTAAAACTTGTTGATCAAGATAAAAATCCCACTATGCCTTACATCTATGAGGCAATGGATAGGGCGAAGAGGTTCATAGAGACTATATGTAATCATAAAATGTATATCAAGATCATCGACTCTAAGTGGAATAGACAACTCTACAATGATTTACATGCAACAACTCATGTGTAATTATTTATAGTTGCTTGTTGTAGTCTTATAGATAGTTTGAAATTTATGTTTACATGTCAAGTGTCAACTAACTTTATATTATTTGGCAGTATACTTCTTGAATCCACAGTTTCAATATATTGATTAAGAAATGAGAAGGATAAGTAATTGTATTTATATTTATTCTTAGTTAGTCTGAACAAATAAATTGATATGTTGTCTGTGACATATTTATGGAGATTGCACACTTGCTCTTAAAGGCGTTGCCATCAAAATACTCAGTCAGATAGCATCTTCTTCTGGGTGTGAGAAATTAGAGCATATTTTCTCTAATTCATACCAGACCTAAAAATAGATTGAAGATGTCAAACATTCATAAGTTAGTCTGTATGCATTATAATATGCGATTAAAGGGTCGCAACATATTTGATAGGCAACAAGATGTTAACTTCTACAATCCTATTGACCTCAACCACATCTTCATAGTTGATGATGTATTGGATAGTTGGATTTGTGAGGATGAAGACCCAGTACTTGATGGGTAGAGAATAAATTGGATTGAGGGCGGACTACAACAGACGGCTACTGTACTTTGGGATATAGATTATGATATGGATGATAGCTACTATGAGATGCACACTTTCTTTTTAAATCTAGGGCCTGATGTTGGTTGTCCAACAGAAATGGGACTGATGATGTGGTGCAGCCCCAGCCTCTAGGCACCGCCTTCTAGTAGTATACATTACGTCAACGACTATTGTGATTGCGTCGGAGACTGAGAGTGATAAGCATGATTCCGATGATGATGAGATGATGGAGATGATTATGCAGGTGAAGGTAGTGGTAGTACCCCTTCCCCTTGCGGTTTCACAAGGTATGATTCTTAGTACATTTTCACATAGGATTCATCCCATGGTAGTCGACCTAGACCTACTATTGGTAAAGAAAAAGGCAAGTCTAACGCACCTATACATACCCAATATTATGATGAACAGTTAGAATATAGAGGGTATAGCCATAGATTATACTCTATCTCTGGGTATGGGATTTTCGACTACCAATACTTTGGATCATACGACCATGGGTAACAAATGTCGACCAATGATACGTCATTTGCTTCTAATTCGGTGCCAATGTTTAGATCTTCGGAGGGTGAAGTCTCAAGCTCATAGCAACATATAGGATCGCGCAAGTGACATTGACATAGTGGTGGGAGTTCTTCACATGACACTGATACGCAAAGTCATACTCAATCAGACTCATACCTTATGCCCCAGCCTGTACCTTATGATCAGCTGATTCAACCTCCTTTTGTATTCCAATAGATTCCACCATGTATATATGAGGCTCCTCGCCAAGAAATGAACTCAGTTGGAGATCTCATATTTGAATTCAATTTCGATCAGTATCAAGCTTTGAGTCAACAACAGAGGCATGCAACATATGAGGTTGAGCAAGGGCATCCACAGTATCAGTATGATCAGTCCCGATCCACATCTCAATGCTATGATGCCGATCATACACCTGATCCGCCGCAACATTCATGGTGGCGTCTATGCCGCCACCATTAGTATCATTCTCACATTCTTTACTTAGTGGCTAGTATTAATTTTTAATTATTAAAATTTTAATAGGTTTTTCATGTTTATATTTGATAATTGACATATTGGTATCTCACAATTTCACTTACATTATGTATGCTCTTGTTGATTATCTATGTGATTGTATCTTTATTTTAGTAATTTTCTATTTTTTTGGACTTATATTTTTGAAACATGTTAAAAATTAGAAAATTTTGGACTAAAAATAAGATAAATAGGCTCTAACTTAGTACATATTAAAAAAAATTTGAATTTTGAATTTTATTTTTTAAAGGGCGATCTAGTTGCTAGCCGATCCATAGTAGATCGGCAGATCTATGAGTGGATCGGATCGTGATCGCCTGAGGCTGATCCTGAGTTTTTGATCTATGGTTATAGAGAATGATGACATGGAGATTGCAAGGCTTAAGAGCAATTTAGCAAAGGAGTTTGAAATAAAAGATTTGGGATCACTAAAATACTTCCTTGGGATAGAAGTTTCCAAGTCTAAGCAAGACATTATTTCTTAGAGAAAATATGTATTGGATCTGTTAAAAGAGTCAGGAATGGCAGGTTGTAAACCTTGTTCTACACCCATCGAGGAAAATCACAGGCTCAAAGAAAATGATAGTGTGTGGTTGATTAATGCTGCGAGATATCAAAGGTTAGTTTGATAACTTATTTACTTGTCTCTGACTCGCCCAGACATCACTTATGCTATGAGTGTTATCAGCCAGTTCATGTATGCTCTCACTCAAGATCACTTGGAAGCAACATATAGATTTCCCAAATTCTTGAAGGTGTTAGTAAATTAACCAACTCTCCCAGAACCTTAAGGTGTTAGGAAATACATAGATTAATATACTTCAACACCCCCCTCAGGAGGAACACTATTTTCTCCTGGGAACACATTTGGGGAGCTAGGCACGGGTCCACACAACACGTACACATGCACACAACACTATATCCGAAAAATACTATTGGGATTTGAACTCATGACCAACTTAGGCCCAAGATTGACTTCTTGGAGGTCATCGACTGTTAGAAGATTTCAGTTTTCTTGACGTTCAAAAGCGTCAATCACTTCGCTTAGCATCATTTCCTCATCGTTCCATTCTTCTTGTTCCTGTTTTGTTTTTAGAAAGAAATTTTTTTTAGTATGATTTTACATGAAAAGGGTATCTAATACCCGAAGAGCAATTAGACTTGGAGTCAAACTCCAAATTGCCTGCATACCCGGATAGAGTTACACTAATCATATGTTTAGTAAAATTTGTCAGTTAGGATCAAGTCACACACAGTTCTGGTCTTAAGGAGTTAACTAAATTTGATTTTTTTTAAAAAGTAGCTGAGCCTAAAGTTACTTCTTAGGTTATCTATATACTTGACTTTTAAGCATAAGTGCTTTTGAAAACAATGGTCTATCGAGATCAAACCGCATGTAGTTCTTTGACTATAAGGGTAAAGAAACAAAAAGAAAAAGTTTATTTTTTTCAAAAGTGATTGAACATGAAGTTATGTCTCAGGCTACCTACATACCCCTTGCAATTGCATTGGTCGAATGCTTTGACATTATGAGTCGGTAGGGATCAAGTCTATGTATTTCTTCTTACAGGGTGGAAGTTCAAAAAGGACTAAAACATTTGAAAAAAAATAAACAAACAACAATAAGGGATAAGTAGGCTCTTCTGGATTCTTCATCAATCAATCAATCAATCAATCACTTGGTCCTCTGCTATAGTTTGGTTAGCTAATCTAATTTGTTATCTGGCATCTATAGGCACCCATGTCTTCGGCATGTTGACTTGGTTAGGTTCAAGCTTGTCTAAGTCTAACTCTCTGCTTGTTATGACTAATTGTGGAGCTTCCATGATGTCTCCGAGGAGAGAGAGTAGACTTAGGGGAGCTGTATTGTCCTTATATTTTGAGGTGTTGAGGGTTGAACTTTTCCCGACCTCAGGGATGGACTACTTAGAGCTAAAAGCGAGAGGATGAGGAGTAGTTTGAAGAGGGTAAATAGAATAATGACTGATGTTTGGAGGAGAGGTAACAATAGGTTTGAATCACGCACATTCCATGCTGGCTTCTGGTGGTACTAGCAAGAAGATTGGAGTTTGTGTCTCTGTAAGTAGGGTGATGCATGTCCTCATGGAAGAGATTGATAGTTTGGAGGTGGAGGCAGAGTGCTGGTGGGCTTGTGACAGACCCTCTTCTTCTTTCTACCCCATTTGAATTGCTGCTTTAGTAAGTGTTTGAACCTTAGGCCAACCTTGCGCGGGACTTTGATAGCTTTGATAGGGTATTTCCTTCCTTGAGAAAACTTGCCTAAACCCTTGTCTAAGTTAAATTTCATCTTGGCCATCATGCGAAACTTAGGTGGAAGGACCTCAATCTTCATCTTTAGATATGCAACTGAAGGAAGATTATCGTTCTTAAACATTAAAATTAGTAAAGTTCTTTAATCAATCACATATCTAAATATGTTTTTCCCATGATCACCATATCTAAGATCTAATCTTAAATGAAGTTTAGAATTACTGCAATGAATTAAACCAGACACAAGAATCCAATCCGATCCAATTTCCAAAGTATCCACACCTACTCTAGAATTCTCTGTGCTTCTCCCATTTCTAGAAAAGTTATAGGACCCTATCTGAACGTGGGTACCTCTATATATAAAGTATTTGAGAAGCCAAAGTAATCCTAAGTGGGATCTTTATGGAATTCTTATCCTTAGGCTGTGGGGCCTAGTATCCTTAATTAAGTCAAACTGCATTAAGGACACCCTATCTTTTGTTA
>JAOXJP010065396.1:0-15504 GCA_025762735.1 Platanus orientalis | reverse complement strand
ACTCTCGGCCACATGGGGCCAGTCGAATGATCTGAGTCATCAAGTAACTCTCGGCCTCATGGGGTCAGTTAAATAAGCTAAGTCATCTAGTGACTCTCGGTCACATGGGGCCAGTCGAATAATTTGAGTCACTAAGCGACTCTCGACCATATGGGGCTAGTGGAATGATTTTAGTCATCAAGTGACTCTCAGCCTCATAGGGCCAGTTGAATAAACTAAGTCATCTAGTGACTCTTGGCCACATGGGGCCAGTTGAATAAACTAAGTCATCTAGTGACTCTTGGCCACATGGGGCCAGTCGAATAATCTGAGTCATTAAGAAACTCTCGGCCATATGGGACCAGTCGAATGATCTGAGTCATCAAGTGACTCTCGGCCTCATGGGGCTAGTTGAATAAGCTAAGTCATTAAGTAACTCTTAGCCTCATGGAGCCAGTTGAATAATCTGAGTCATTAAGCAACTCTCGGCCACATGGGTCCAGTCGAATGATCTGAGTCATCAAGTGACTCTCGGCCTCATAGGGTCAGTTGAATAAGCTAAGTCATCAAGTGACTCGACCTCATGGGGCTAGTCGAATAATCTGAGTCATTAAGCAACTCTCGATCACATGGGGCCAGTTGAATAACTTAAGTCATCTAGTGACTCTCGACCACATGGGGCCAGTCGAATTATGTACCTTATCATTATTCCAGGTAATTTCGAAGACTCATTTTTGTGTAGAAAGACCTCTTCTTATTTATTGATGCTGAGTTACATTTTCCTTAGGGATAGTACTTCCTTAGGTGCTCTACATTCAAAGGTCGAGGCAATGGCTTGCCTTCCAGACTCTCAAGATGATACAATCTAAGCCTGTTGAACTTCGTAACTCTGAATGGTCCTTCCCAATTTGGTCTAAGTTTTCCATCTGTTGGGTTCTTGGTGGCAAGTGTGATCTTCCTCAAGACTAGATCTCCTATTCCAAACCTCCTCTCTTTAACTTTTTTGTTGTAGTATTGGGCCATGGTATTGCGATAAATTGTCATCCTAACAACAGCCTCTTGCCTTCTTTCTTCTAGTAGGTCCAAGTTCATGTTGAGATTCTCCTCGTTCTCATCCCCATCTGCTATGGAGACCCAGTACGTCGGTAGGATTAACTCCATTGGGGTCACTGCCTTTGACCCGAATGCTAGTAGAAAAGGGGTTTCCCCTGTTGGGGTCCTGACCATCGTTCTGTATGCCCGTAAAGTTTATGGTAGTTTTTTCTGGCTAGTTTCCTTTGTGGTCCTCCAACTATGTTTTTATTATATGGAGGAGAGTGCGGTTGATGACTTCAACTTGCCCATTGGCTTAAGGATGACCCGGGGAAGAAAAATGATTTCTTATCCCGAGATTGGAGCATAACTTCTTGAAACGAGGGTTGTCAAATTGCCTACCATTATCTAAGATCAGGACCTCTACGATGCCAAAGCGACACACTATAGCCCTCCATACAAAGTTTCTGACATTACTCTCAGTGATCTTGGTAACAGGTTCTGCTTCGGCCCACTTAGTAAAGTAGTTGATTGCCACGATAATGAACCTGAGTTGTCTCTTTCCTTTCAGGAGTGGCCCGACTATGTCTATTCCCCATTGTGCAAACAGCCAGGGGCTAGGAATCAGTGTGAGTTTTTCTACAAGTTGGTGAAGCTTATTTGCGAACCTCTGGCATCAGTCACATTTTTGGGCGAAACTTGCTGAGTTGGATCGCATGGTTGGTCAATAATAGCCAGCTCTGATGAGTCGATGAGCCATCAATGTGCCCTCTAAGTGGTTTCCACATATTCCCTTGTGAATCTCCGTCATTGCTAGTTCCGATTCGGTCGGGCTTAAGCACCTCATGTAGGGTAGCGTGAGGCTCCTTTTGTACAGGACTAAGTCTAGTAACAAGTATCACGGGGCTCTTAATTTGAGCCTCCTAGCTTTTATGCGATCATTGGGCAACTTGCCTTCTTCCAAGAACGCCCTGAATGTGTCCATCTATGTCGGTTCCTCTTCCATGACCCCAACGAGTATAGCTTCGGAGACAACAATGCTCATTATTGGTAGATATTCGATCATCACTTCCCCGTCGTCCCCGAGAGCTAATGCTAGACGGGCCAACCAGTCGTTCTGCTCCTGTGGAACATGCTCGATGATGAACATGCCAAACATGGTCATCAACACTTGTGTCACACACAAGTATTCTGCCATCCTCTCCTCCCTTGCCTCATATTCTCTAAGGACTTAGTCCATTATCAGCTTGGAATCACTCCTGACCCTTATCCTTCTGGCTCCGAGCTCGTGGGTTATCTTAAGCTTGTTGACCAGTGCTTCATATTCTGCCTCATTGTTGGTTGCTTTGAACCTAAATTTGATGGTATACTCTAATTCTTTACCTGCCAGAGAGGTTATTATAATCCTGGCCCCACTCGCATAGCTTGTTGAGGACCCATCAACATTCAATAGCTAGCCATCGCCTTTAGCAAGAATTTTTTTCCTCTGATTTCTAGGTGTCAACGGATGGAGTTAACTTAGCTACGGCTTGGCCCTTCACTGCCCCCCTCGGCTTGTATTTGATGTTGAATTCTCCTAACTCAACCACCCATTTTATTAGTCTACGCGAGGTGTTTGGTTGCTGTAGAGCGTACTTTAGGGGTTGGTCTGTGAGCACTATGATCGCATGAGCATGGAAGTACGGGAGTAGCTTTCTTGCTGTGGTTACTACAGTGAAGGCTACCTTTTTGATGTTGGATAATGCTTCTTGTCCCCATTCAAAGCCTTTCTTACATAATACATGGGGCGTTGCTTGCTTCCTTCTTTTATCAAAATCGAACTCACGGTTGAATCCGAGATAACGACATATAGGAATAGGGAGTCGTTGGGCTCGGTTCTACATAACAGGGGTAGACTTGCCAGATGTTCCTTGAGTTTTTGAAATGCCTCTTTGCACTCCGTTGTCCACTCGAAAGCTTTCTCAGGAGCCGAAAGAAAGGAAGACACTTATCAGTTGATCGGGATATAAACCAGTTCAGAGCCGCTACTCTCCCTGCCAGTTTCTGAACCTCCTTGGTGTTTCGAGGGGGTTCCATCTGCAAGATGGCTTCTACCTTCTCAGGATTCACCTCGATCCCCCTTTGTGACACCAAAAATCCTAAAATTTTTTCCGCCGATACTCCAAAGGTGCATTTCGCGGGATTCAATTTCATATTGAACTTCCTTAATGTGTCGAAGGTTTCTTCAACGTCTCTAAAGTGGAAATTTGTTTTCAAGCTCTTGATTAGCATGTCGTCAACGTATACCTCCATATTTCCCCCTATCTGGTTTTTGAACAAGGCATTAACCAGCCTCTGGTAAGTGGCTTTGGCATTCTTCAGGCTGAAGAGCATTACCCGATAGCAGTATAATCCTCTGTCTATGATGAATGAAGTTTTTTCTTGATCAGGTCCAAACATTCGAATATGATTGTACCCCAAGAAGGCATCCATGAAGCTGAGTGATTCGTGTTCAGAGGTGGAATCCACCAGAGTGTCTATTCTGGGCAAAGGGAAACTGTCCTTTGGGAAAACTTTATTTAGATCTGTAAAGTCGACACACACTCACTATTTTTCTTTTGCTTTCTTGACCAGCACCACGTTTGATAGCCATTCTGGCTAGTGGACCTCTCGTATGAACTCAACATCTAAGAGTTTGTTTACTTCCTCTAAAATGGCCTTATTTCTATCTGCCGCGAAGTTTTTCCTCTTCGGTCTTATTGGTTTTGCAGCCTTGTAGATGTTTAACTTACGGACCATCACCTCAGGGTCAATACTGGGCATGCCTTCATGGGTCCAGGCGAAGACGTCTCGATGTCGAGATAAGAGTTCGACCAACCTCTTACTATGGTCAGGACCGAGGAGGCTTCCAATTCGAACCTTCTGGTCAGGTGTTCGACTATCTAATGGAACTTCTAGGAGATCTTCCGCTAGCTTAGTAGTCGGGCTGATTTTCTTCTTTTTTTCCTAGTTCACCATCAAAGCTTATTCTGATGATCTGTCGGAGAAAGAGGCATTATAGCATTCCCTTGCCATGGTCTAGTCACCCTTGACTTCCCTGACCCCATGCTCTGTAGTAAATTTCATCATTAGGTGGTAGGTTGAGGTTACTACTTTCATTTGATTCAATGAGGGTCTTCCCAGTATCGTGTTTGTATGCTGATGGGTAATTGGCTACCAGAAAAGTCATCTCCTTGGTCATTTGCTACGCCCCGAGCCCAGCGGTGACTGACAAGGCTATAGATCCTAATGGGAAGATTTTATCTCCTGTGAAGCCTATAAAAGGGGCCCTTATAGGTTGAAGTCTATCATTCGGGATTTTCATCTGCTTGAAAGCCAACAGCTATAGAATGTCCGCGGAACTACCATTGTCTATCAATACTCTTCGGGTCTTGTACCTGACAATCATGATTGTTACCACTAAGGGATCGTCATGTGGGTGTTGTAGTCGTGCGGAGTCCTCTTTCGAGAATGTGATAGAGGGATTAGATCTTTGAGCCAGCTTCAATGGCATTTCAGTCATATAGACATCCTTTCCCTTCGCATGCTTGGATTTTTGTAAATGGGCCTTCCTTGCCGATGCAGACTCTCCTCCTCCCCCAGACCCTCCAGCTATTACTCGAATTTCCCCTAGGGGTGGGATCCCTTCTTTTTTTCCTTTGTGACAGGTTGTCTTGGTGTCTCCTTGGCCTCATCCATTTTTTGACCCATCATGAATCTCCTCAGCCTTCCTCGCTGTATCAGCTTCTCAATTTGTTCTTTTAGGTCAAAATAGTCATTTGTGTCATGACCGTGGTCTCTGTAAAAATGGTAGTATTTTCTCTCGCCCTCCACGTTGGACGGGCCTTCAGCTTCCCTGGCCACTTAAGGGCCGGGTCGTCTCTGATCTCCATTAGAACACGCTCCGGGATTGTGTTTAGAGGGGTGTACTTGGGGAACCGGGACTTGAGATTCCCTGTCTTAGGCTTGGACGGACGGGGCTAATCGCCTTGCCCCCAGCTTTGAGTGGGTCCGTCTGTCCCGTTTGTTTTCCTCATTTTCTCTGATTCTCCTCACTCTTTCGGGCAGACATTGCCTCTTCCGCATTCATATGTTTCTGTGCTTTCACCATCAACTCTTCGAAGGTGTTTGGTGGAGACTTTGATAGGAAGAACAGGAACCTGGATGGTTGCAATCCTCCCATTAATGTGGTTAGTATCACCTTATCATTAGTGTCGTCCACCTGTAGGGCCTCCTTCTTGAACAGGGTGATGTAGTTCCTTAGAGATTCATCTCTCTCTTGTTTGATGTTCAAAAGGTAGGTCACAGGCTTCCGACAACTTTGAGCGCATATGAAATGGCTAATAAACTACTTACTGAGGTCTAGGAAGCTGTCAATGGACCCTGATTTTAGCTTCCCAAACCATGCATGAGCGAGGCCTTTGAGGGTCAAAGGGAAGGTTCGACACATGATTTCAACTGTGAGGGCTTGGAGGTGCATCAATGTTTTGTATGTCTCCAGGTGGTCGAGAGGGTCTTTCGTCCCTTCAAATGCTTCCATTTAGGGTGTGCAAAATTTATGTGGAAGATGGCAGTTCATCACTCGGACAGAGAAGGACAGTTTCATCCTTCTAACTAGGTCCTCAAAAGTAGATGACTCCTTCCCCTTCATTGTCTGTTAGATGTCCTTTAGTTGGTTTTTCACTTCTTTGAGTCGTTCATCCATTAATGGATTTCCCAGACCACCTCCCTCTACTTGACTCCTATAAAGGCATTCTTCGTCTCGTTGCCTCTCGGACTATGAGATTCTGTCTCTCTTATTCGTTCTCCATTTTTGTTACCTAATGGGGCAGGGTCTTCATCGCTCAACTCTTTATGAGTCTCTCTTTCTTCTCGGTTGAGGAAACTTTGCAGAAGTTTCCGATTTTGCTGAGTAATCTCCTCTATAACTTTTGTGAGGTCCTGCACCCGTCGCTTGAGATCAGAGCCACCAACTTCCTCCTTAGTCTGATTGGTCTGATCGTGATGTGTTGTAGCATTTTTCTGATTATTCCTTCGTGCGTCCATGGATATAGTCTCTACCATGCACCCTTAGTCTGTATGAGCCATTTTAACCATGTTTTCCACAGACGACGCTAACTGATGATGCCCAAACCTGACGATTGGACTTTGACTAGATGGTTGGAAGACTTCCGATGATCTTGTGGACTTGTAAAGAAAGAAGTATGAATAACGCCAGCCGGTTGCCAATCAGGAGCACTCCAACGATCAAGTTAGGGACCTCAGAGAGAAGGGAAAACGATATGCAATTATGAGAAAGTATTGTTCATACCTTTCATTGTTGCAACCAGCATTATTTATAGTTTTCAGACCCGACATTGTTCCTGGATTCATAGCTTAATGCCCTTATGTTAAGGCGGCGCCACCAGACGTGATCGTCGGAATCGTAACAGTTAAGGACGATTGGATATGAGTTGGCTTATTTGTCAACATAAGGGATAGTATCTGTTTCCTTGTTGTTTGGAATGACTGACCCATGGCATCCTTCCTTACATGAAGGTTCGGACATCTCGGCTCAAGGATCTCGGTGGTCTCAAGAAATGTGTTTTGGAGAGTCTTGGTAGCTCTGGGAGAAGTTGACTCAGTCATCTCGGGAGATTCATCCCCGAGGGTCTTGGTAGCATCGGGAGAAGTTGACCCGGTCCTCTCGGGAGATACGTCCCCAAGGGTCTTGGTAGCTTCGGGAGAAGTAAACTCGGTCCCCTCAAGGGGTGCGTCCCTAGGGGTCTCGGTAGTTTTGAGGGATATAGACTCAAGCGCTCCATATGACTGGGGAGTCTCGGGGTTGGTCGTGAAAGGGCTTAGGGTTTCATCCTGACTAAGGATCCCTTTAGTGGGCTAGTTTTGGTCCCATCAAGTAGCATTTCTAATGCATGAGTTGTGCTTATTTTTTATTTTATCATTGTTCATTTGTTGGTTTGATGAACATGAGTGTTTCTTCCGTAATGTGGGTGCGAGTTTTTTTCTAATTGCAAAGAGGTATGTGATGAACCTCCCCTTTTATATTCAACAATTGATCTAATTTTTCATTAATAAATACCAACTGCCTATGAGATGCCAGGCACATAGGAATCTCTACCAAGATGTGGAACCTCAATTAACCTGGATTTGGGTCTTGATTACACCAAGAAAACAATTTCAATGTGAATTCTCTACCCTCTCTACCTTTCTATAAGCAGGAGGAGCGAGGTTTGAAAACTTTCAAGCGAAAAAAAAGCATTAAAAAAGGAAGGGCTTCTTTTGTCATAGCAAGTGTTATTTGACTAAAACTTGCCACGTAAGGAGAAGGTAATTCTGCAAACAAGTGGCGACCTTTTGGGTCATCAGCAATGCTGTCACATGTAAAATTCTTGACAATGTAGATATTTTGCAATCTTTTTTCTAGGGGGTGATGGATTCAATGACGGAAAGGTAATATTGAGAGCAACTGCAAAGGTTGGTGTCGATTTGAAGGAATTGGACAGCCTGTAAATGAAGATGATAAAACTTGAAGGCGCCATTTTATATTCAAGGTT
Organism: Platanus orientalis; assembly: GCA_025762735.1. Taxonomy (NCBI): domain Eukaryota; kingdom Viridiplantae; phylum Streptophyta; class Magnoliopsida; order Proteales; family Platanaceae; genus Platanus; species Platanus orientalis. Next base: position 7,921 of record JAOXJP010065396.1, on the reverse strand, counting down.
TAGTAGAAAAACAATCATTGGAATGCCCACTAGACATAAAGCAGATGTAGAAGTCTTTAGAAAGAAGAGATGTGTATTTCTGTTTTTTTTTTTTTTTTTTCGAGAGAAAAGGTATGTGTTTCTGTTTATATTAGTTATTATGACTCATTTCAAAGTAAGACTTTCCTTTGAGACAACCCAACCTTCCAATTTATGATTCTACATACACTAAAGCAAAGGGTTGTCCAACAACCCCTCCTACTTTTATTTGGTTTGGGGGAAATTTTTAGAGTGCCACGTGGACAATCCCTAAAGAGGTTTATCCTCTCTTATCTCTATTTTTTCACAATCACATCTATTCTATCCCTATTTTTTCTCAGTTACATCTCATCTATTCTTATTTTGTTTCATTCACATATCTCTCTTAAAATGAATTAAAAACTATAAAAAATATCATCTGTGCATTTTTCTATTTCTCTCACATTCATATTTCTTCTCACTCACATCTTAATGGGTCTTACATGGGATTTCAATTTCATAAAAAAATATATACATGAGGCATTTGCTATATTTTTATTTATTTTAAATTCACAGTGGTCATTGATTTACACACGGCATTTGCTGGTCCTAATTTAAAACAAACGGTTTTGCTCCTCATTTAAAAAGAATCAAACAACTAGCTCCTCCTTTAAGAGGAATCCAACTATTGTCATTGCTTTTGGGTATTAGGCAATATTTTGGATATAAAAATACAGCACATAGTCCAAAGGTGCATATACACATATATTCACATGCGCGTGCCCACACGTTCCAAGGATATATATATATATATATATATATATCTGACATGCATGTTGGTACAGAACTTATTAGGTCCACATTTTTGCACTCAGGATCCTTTACTGGTGTTAAAGTATTTTGCATATGGAGTGTGACACATGGATTAAAAAATAAATAAATTATCACCCACCCAAATTTAATTATTCTTTTGTCAATGTGTCACACTCTGGATATGCATAGTGTATTAAGGATACTTTAACGGCAGTAGAGGATCTTCTCTCACATTTTTGGTTTACTATTTTAAGCGCCCTCATTCCAAGTAAAAGTTTTCTGATCAATATAAAAAAACCTTTAGCTTCATTAAAGTAGTGAGCTCTATGTGATAATCCACATGAGATGGATAAAAAGAAGCAGCCTAACTACTGTAATCCAATATAAATGCAGAGACCTCTCTCTCTTGAGTGCCAGCAAATCATTTAGCATGAGTAGGGCTATCCTCGACAAAAGCAATAAAAGGAGCCTTATCTTTTTATCACATTTGATATGTTACTCGCGCCAATGGCTATTTTAATCATTCATGTGCTGAGTCTACGAAGATGGGCCACAAGGAAAATGGAGCTAGCTTAGAAAATGTTTTGTTTTTTCCATATCTGCTCTATCCTCTATTATTAGTTTTATAACAATGGTATTTTATTTTTTATTTTTATAAGCAAGTGGTTCAATAGTTAGAACTATGGTATGAAGCCCCCACTGACTTTACCAACCTAACAAACTGACATCTTCACAATGACGCTCCGGATTCTGTACACAATTTATGTTCAGAGGCATGTGATCACTCACATCAGCATTGAAAAATGATAAGCATGCACCCCAAAAAAATGCAAATCACTTTTCAATACTGAAATGAGTGTTCTCAGCCCCCGACATGCATTATGCACAGATTCTGTGCTCACAGAAGCCAAGCCGCAAGATTAGGTGCCACAAATCATCATTAGATCACCTCAGACAAATGGAGCCATTGAAGATGCTAATAAGAATCTATAATGAATATCAGACAAGATGAAACATGAATGAAAAGCACCCTTATGCAGTTTAGACAAATCGAACTTCCATTTGTACTTTTAAGGGGCCGCCCCTCATTGACTTTGTATACGGGCACGAGAGCAGTCTTTCTAATTAAGGTTGAAATTTCAACAGTGCTCTGAAGGAAAGTGAATAAGGCATGTTTAGAAGAGTTAATAATTAAAAAAATTGAAAGCTCTCATGATTGTTTATACATAAAATTCAAGTTAAGTAAGAAGGTGAGATCAAGGGAATTTAAAGTGGAGGACATTTGGACTGGTGCTTAGCCCGAGTCGGGTAGTTCAATAAATATGAAATGAAGTCGCTACAACAAAATATATGTGTTTCAAATTATCATTATTTTTCTGAGAAAATCATACCTCAGGCTCAGAATACTTACTAACATATACACTTAAAACAAGATTACAACCCTGAGCAATAATAAATTAGGCCTAGAAAACCAGACCCAAGAAAAATGCGAAGGCCCTTGCATTGTAACAGAGGTCCTCCCACATTATAACAAAATTGAAAATTTTAAGCTTACTAGTAAAATAAAATAAAATAAATCAGGTGTAGAATGCCTTTCATTTTATTTTATTTTTTCAAAATGTAAAATCAATTGAAAGGAAGCTATATAATGTTTTTGGCATCTTCAGATTCATTTGAAAATCTATAACTTTTCGTGGACTGCACACAAAGAGACCCTACCAATGAAATAGGCTTTGATAGAAAATAAAATTATTGTAGACCCCATTTAGCCTATGTGTAAATACCAAGAGGATCGATTTGCATTTTCTAGTATCTTCTCCATTTGTTTCACAACATGGTTTTCCTTCTCGTTTATGTATTAGACAAAATGCCTGGGCTAATTATTCCTTCATTGAATGGCTTAAATGATGGTTTTATAATAATTATAATAGCAAAACAGTGAGAAATAGAGTTAAATAAGACACTGCTATTATGTGTTGGAACATTTGAAAACAAATATGAATGATATTGACTTTAGAAATGTACAATTTAATTAGAGAAAAATATTATTTTCTTTTAATAAGAAGTTAGAGGAATAGAGAAATTGTCAATCACAAAATACATGAATATACTGATCTTAAACTAAGACCTGCCCTGTACTGGGCAAAAAACTCCCACCATTCACAAGTTGTCATGTAGTAACATAAAGTCGGATCAATCCGCAGCTTGGTTCACTCCAAATCGAACCAAACAACATTGGTTGAATCCCATGTAAGTGAAACCACTTTCAAAGACGTTCAAGCATGTTAAATACATGCAAACGCACAATTCAACATCTCAAGCTACATAATTTCTCGTGCAACAAATGTAACAAGCCTAGCTTTCAGGTCAAATATCACAATCGAACTAGATTCATTCTTGAAGTTCATCTGAAAACTCTATCCAAATGACTTTACATGAACAAGATAAATTGGGAATCTACATGATAATATCATAACTTTCCATAATCCACTCAAGTAGTTAAAATCACAATCCCATAAGACAAGGAATAACTCTCCATCATATTCTATAAATGAGACATGGCACTCATCCTCTAGGTAAGATTGAACAACTTATTTACTTCTCCCAAAAAAAAACCCTACTAACTTGATCATTGGATGTCTTTTGACAAGTACTATACCAGTGCGAGAACCAGGAGAAGGAACTCTGACTTTTAGCCTTGGCTAGATCAACTAGAAGAAACTAGGAATTCAACCCATATGATTGTGTGGAGAAATTTACCCTCCACCAGTCCTAGCGAATGTCAGGCCTTGATGGATGATTGTATTAAAATCAATATAGATGCAACTTGTTTTTCAAAATTAAATTAGATCAGTTTGGGAGCACTAATCAGAGATAGAGAATGAAAGAAGATTGCATTGCTATCAAAGCAAATATAATTGAAGCCAAAACAACTCTTCATCATTTAAAATTAGCTGAAGTATTGCAAGTGACAAATATTATCCCAAAAAGTGATGTGATCAACAACCTAAAAAGACTTGAAGTTTGTATGATTAGGGAGATCAAACATATTATGATAAATTGTCATATGTCATTGTTTGAGTTTAAGCAAATGACCTTTTCACTTGTTCATGGAGAAGTTAACTGTGTGGCACTCAGGATTTGGCATGACCCCTTAATATACCACCAAGGTCAGCCCAGCATTAGGGGCAAACACAAGCACCGAGAACTGAAAAACTCCCCCTAAAAGTGTAAATCACTTTTTCTATGCTGATTTGTGCCCTGATGCCGGGTGGACCTTGTTCGTTCATTAAGGGTCACACCAAATCTAAGGGCACTACAAGGGCTTATAATCAAGCTAGGACTTGTTTAGACAGAAATTCATTGTTGGATGGTTATGTTATTAGGGCTTGTTGCTCCCATTTCATTTCCTAATGCATTATCCCCCCCTCACCCCCCCCAAAAAAATAAAAAAAACAAACAAAAAAAAATCATAATTATAATGAATACTAGTATTGCCAAATTTAATAGAGTTTTTTTTTTTTTGATAAAATAATTTAGGGTTGTATATATTTGTTTGTAGAAATTATAATGGGTATTAACTTATCTTAGTCAAAGCAAGCTGTAAAGGTTATCAACTTTCAGTTCAATAGTGACATAACTAATTTTAGCATAAGAGTATGAGAAAGTGCGTTAGACCCACCACCACTTCCATAATTCCAAGGCTAATCCGAAGAAATGGTGGGCTCCTCTTCCCACCCAATCTTAAAAGCCCTCACCTCCTCTCCTTATAATAACTAGACTGAGTTGTCTAAAGAAAAGCCTCCTTCCCTCAAAATGCAATTATGAACGCAACAACAACAATAATTAATCAACAACAGGCTAAGCAATGTGAAGGGTATGTCGGTAATTTTACGTCTTCAACCGTCAACTGCTTTAGGCATGCCTCTACCATGAGCCGTGAGTTTGAAATTGGAGCATAGGAATTATCAATATGGGCTTAAAAGGGGCTTTGAGTTGTATTGACTGTTGAGTCCCCTCTCTCTCTCTCTCTCTCTCTCTCTCTCTCTCTCTTCTAAATCGTTGAATTTAGTCATTGTAAACCTCTCTTTTCAGGCACAGAGATTCAACAAAGAAAGTAAACATAAGGTCTTCATGATCATTTGCAAGAGAGAGGATAGAAAAATCTTTTTTTTTTTTCCTTTGATTGCATACTTGTGTTCTCCCGTGTAATATGGTTTTGTGGTAAGAAAATTTAATTTCAGCAACCGCTGGTGTACTAATGTCCGAATCTGTGGACCCTTTTCCATGATCGTGAGATTGTCTGCTAGAATCCCTACACAGTTCGGAAATTTATGAGCACGAGATCTTGGAATTCGAGACAGGTAGGGAAGGACCCCATTGAATTTCGTTCTTTTTTGTGTGGCGTAAATGTCTAGCTGTTTATCATGTTTAAGGTTTTGAATTGTTGTTACTGCTCTTCTTTCATGGGTTTGATTATAATTTTTTTGTTCTACGTTGTTGCTAGATTTTCTTTATAATTATGCAAGAAGTAGCCTATTCTTCTATCTGAAGTTCGGATGTTAACGTATATTTTAGGTGGAAATTTGAGGGTTTTGCTCTTTTCTTGTTTGTCGAGGATGGACTTTTATTACTTTTACTTTTATCATGTTCATATGTTGGATTTCATTGTTCGATTTGATGATCCATTGGTGTTTCTAATATTTGAGCGACGATATTTTTATGTTTGGTAGGGGATTTGCTGTGGTTTTGTCTATGGCAAAGTTCTAAAAAGGGGATTTTGTTCTAGTATTTTGAGTTGGAATAGAAAGAGTTTAGTTAGTTTTTTTTTGGCTACATTTGGGAGGCTCTCTTTCTCTCTCTGTCTTTGATTATACACTGTTGGATTTTTTTTTTTTTAATTTAAATTTCTGTGTCTTCTGTTTTGATATCTGAATTTGAATTTCTAGTGATTCAAAATGCATTTGTTCTCTTTTACTTTTCCCCCCTTTTTGTGTCTGGTGTTGATATAGTATTGTCGTTGATCTTGTTTTTGCTAGGAGCTGGTTGGATAGAGAAGGAGGCGGATGGCTCTTCCTAAAAAGTTCGTCATGTTGGTGATGCTTCTTGTATTGGGTATGTATGAGTATAATATATTTTATCTACTTATTTGTTTTGTATTGTTGGAGAGCAAATTTATTCTTTTCACCTGCTCCAAAATTCACCATGTGGTTGATGCTTCTTGCTATGGGTATGTATGCCTACAGTGTTCTTTCCTTTTCATCTATTTGGTTATATTGGAAAGTGATTTTCTTCTTTCCCCATTTTCCCTGGTATAATCCCTAATTTTTTATTCTTCTGTCCAATGGCTTGAATAAGACATTTGTAATTTAAACCCACAATTTTAGATGTAAGCTGACATGGTTATTCTTGCAAACTGTTCTGGCAAATATGTCTCAATAGCAATAGACTAATAGTTAAATATCTCCTGTTGAAATCTCTCCTGTTGGATTGTTTCCTTTTGTACATTTTTTTAAAATATTTTGATTAAATAAATAAATATTTATTGTTGAAGCTAAAATTGGGTTTTCTATTATTTTGCCAGTCCCTACATCAATAAATGCCTTTTCTTCTGAGGATGATTTTGTGCACTGTCAAAGTACCGTCAAGAAGTGGGCAGATTCTTCTCTTGATGCGGAGATCAAAGAAGACAAACATACATTGCAGGATTTGCTGTTCTTTCTCCATGTCCCCAGAACAGGAGGGCGCACATATTTTTATTGGCAAGTCCTTGTACATTTGACACTTAGGACAGTGTTTCTCTCAAAATTGAGACCTAGTTTTCACAACATTATTTTTATTATCTACTTATATTTATCTTAATGTCTAACAGCTTTTTGAAAAAAATGTACACTAGTTATCTTGAATGCCCTCGTTCTTATGATAAGCTGCGGTTTGATCCAAGGTAATTATTCGTCCCGTTATTACTCTTTGGTCTGTACTATCCCTTAGTATCTTTTTCTATGTATTAATTTTATTACTTCTACTCCAAGAAGTGCTAATGCTTACAAAAATAATGTGTGACAATATTTTTTTGTTCACAAAAGGACTTTACTGTTAGGTATCATGTATTCTCTTTAAAAATATTATTCATTTAAATTGAATTTAGTAAAAATTCATGATTTTTCTTTTTTCTTTTTTTTTTAAATGATCATGTCATTGTAGCGACAAATATTAGATCACAACACAGTTATCTTATCTTGTTGTGACAAATATTAGATCAAACATGGTCATCCGGATATAGGGGTAAAATCAGCAACTCGGTTACAATAGAACTGTGATAGATATCAAATTCTTACAGTTAATTCACAATTTTCATTGTCAACAGCCAACTACTGTAAAACCTTACTTCAACAGCCAACTACTGTAAAATTTACCAATTTGGCTTCAATAAGGTGTTTTGAATGGTTTTATTTTTCTTTATTTGCAGCAAACCAAATTGCAGATTGATGGTTACTCATGATGACTATAGCATGGTGTCCAAGCTTCCACAGGAGAGCACTTCGGTGGTTACGATACTGAGAAACCCGGTTGATCGTGTTTTTAGCACATATGAATTTTCAGTGGAGGTTGCTGCTAGATTTTTAGTGCATCCTAACTTAACTTCTGCAACAAAAATGATGAGACGAATTCGTCCAAAGACTAATGGAGTAAGTACATTAGATATTTGGCCGTGGAAATATTTGGTTCCTTGGATGAGGGAGGACCTATTTGCCCGGGTATGTTCCATTTGATATTTAATGTAGTAGTTTTGTCCAATGAATGAGTGTCTCTTCCATTTATTCTGAATGCTATTCAGTCTGCTCCCTTTCTTCTTATAAGGATCCATAAGTGGTATTTGGAAACCATCTTTTTTACTAGAATTTTATGACAAGGTTATTTTCTTATTTGTTTCTCTTGTAAAGTCTTACATAATGTTTGCTATCAGTTTCAATTTCTTGAGGTAAATTGCATGGAGTCAAATTTTGGTTTATGTGTAAACTTTGGTCCTTATAGAAGTGGAAGTAATTTATGAAACAATGGAAATCGTAGATGTAACTTCAGTAAATGTTAGAAGAAACACTAATACACT
>JAOXJP010065385.1:0-15504 GCA_025762735.1 Platanus orientalis | reverse complement strand
TGAAATTAGGGTTTGTCCTGAAATGGTGCCTTTTGGGCTGTAATAAGGTTCTTTGACTGATTCATTTGTGTCTGGAATATCTGAAAAGACTTTCCCAGGAGTGACTAACCTTCTAGGGTTCAGGTTGGCTCTTCTTAAGCTGAGGATGTTCAAAGTTCTGTCGTTTAATAATTGTTATACTGACCTTATACCATCACATCACCCGAGACAAAATTTGGGTGCTTACAATGCCTTTATTGTTACTTTATTTTTTTTAATGCATACATTAAGGTGGAGTGTTATTTCATAAAAAGAGAGAGTTATGAGAAAGGGGGAGCATTGTAAAATTAAATTTCTTCATGGCATTTTTTCTAGTTTAAATAGGTATATATTTGGTTTCCCTGCCTTCTTAGGTAACACCCCCTTATAAGAATACATGTGCTTGATTTATTTGTTAGGAAATATTCTTGCATATAGATGGCAAATGTTTTATTAATATATTTATGGGCTAACTCTTATGCCTTGTGTGGTTATGTGAAAAGCGTTAAAATCGGTATGTTTACCCACTTCATTATATTATTTTAATTTCATTTCATAGAGCACTTATCTAATTGTTAATTATGTTATTTTTAGGAGACACTTAGAGGCTTGGGGCATACGGTGATGGTTTGGCTATACCAGTCTAGAATAGGAATGTGGGATATACGGGACTAATCATTGTATCTCTAATCCTTGCATGCTCTTGAGACCACATGGGGTTGAAACATGCATAAGCCTACGTACAACTTGGCACTCGGTATCTTTTAGCCTATCTCAACCTTATCAGGTCTCTGCTTACTCTTAGGTTCATGTCATTGTGGTTCATGACCCAAAGTCCCTAAGGTTTGGTTATAACCCAAAACTAACATCTAAAATACACACATTGGTATGACATAGTCCCGACCCCCATTTCATTAACTTGATCACATTTTGCAGTAACACGGAGTACTCTGTAAGTATACAAACAACCTAAATGAATATACCATGAATCACTCTTATAGTCAGACATACTTAACTACCGAGATTTGCATAACCCCTAAAACTACATGTAGTTTGATCATGACAAAACCCTAGGAACACCCGAACCACAAGATCAGGTATGTAGGCAGCTTGGGACTATGTCTCAAGTGCAACTACAATGATCACACCACAAAGGTGGTTTAGATCAATGACTTTATATTAAACAAACATGGACTTTAGCATAATTTAAAACATGTATGAATGAGAGAAGTTGCCCTAAAATGACGGGTATTTGGAGTGCCTAACACCTTCCCTAAATGCAACTAAACAACTTATCCTTTATCTTAGGAATGTAGACCAGTATTAGGAGTTAAACTCCTAGACTTTCAGGTCTAGACTTTTCTTCATCCCCCGAAGATGAGAACCGATGTCCAACTCCATCAGTTAATCCTGAGTTGGTGGGCAACTCTCAGAAAAGCCTAACCCTCTTATCAAAGGGTTAGCAACCTTTCACACACCGACATCATGCTCTAAAGAGTGAGCCATGAAACCACGGGCCGGTGGGGGAATCCGAACCCCTCCTGAATGCCAATGTCCATAGGTATCCATTTGATACCACTCCAGTGTTAGCTTGATTTTCAGATGCTAATTGGGCAAGAAATGTAGACGATCGAAAAAACATGAGTAGAAGATGTTTTTACGTAGCCAATTATCTAATTTCATGGCATAGTTGCAAGAAAAATTCCATATCATTGTCGACTGCTAAGGTAGAATATATTGCCGCTCGAAGTGGATGCACACAATTGCTATAGATGAAGCAAATGCTTGTAGATTACGAGTTGTCTCAAGATAAGATAAACTTGTTCATTGACAACTTAAGTGCAATCCAAATTTCCAAAACCCAGTGTAACACTCTAGAACGAAGAATTGGTTGAAGAAAAGACAATCTCTCTAAAGTATGTGTTAACAGCAGACATCCTCACAAAGGCACTAGATTCAAAAATATTCAAATATCTTCGAGGTGTAATGGGAATGTGTTTTATCTGAATACATTCACAAAATTACCCTAACAATAAGTTTAAAATACCCATTAGGGGTAATGTGGGAGAAACCGAGCAAAAACTGATAACAATAGGCCATTTCCCAAAAATATTCCATTTTGGATCGATCCAAACTGGCGGTGCCAGCATAAAATGAATGGTTTTTTTTTCTCTTTAAAAGGGAAAAAATGCCCCAGTTCGACCATAGATCGAACTAGGATCGAATCAAAGGGATTTTTGCTCTCTTCTCTCCCCACTCTTGCTAGATTTTCGATTCCTCTTTGCCACATCATGTCTAAGTGCGATTTAGGGAAGGCTCCCATGTGTGAGAAGGAATAACCTAAATGCCCTAGAACGATGTCTATCAACTATGGAGCTTTTTGAAACTCCTCCACCCTTCACAACTATAACAACATCTACTCGAAGAAGCAGATCTTCATTGAGCGATATGTGAAGCAACCCACTCTCCACGACTTCAGGATAGGCACACAGATGCCCAATGACGGGTGGTTACAAATCACCATCATCAAAGGCAACTTGCAACAAGAGGTCATGCACATCTTCTACACCAACATCCACGACACTGACTTTATATGACTCTTCTTCGAGATAGAAGTGTATAGGGTCCAAATGCTCATCAATTTGGACCAAGTAGCAATGCTTTTGGGGATTGCTTGCCCCACCACCAATGTCGTTGTCTTTCCTAACCAAGGGATTGACAAAGCTCACATTGCTAAGTTATTTACGAGAGAGGGTAAAACGTGGTTCGGGAAGTTGTCCACGGGTGAGTACGACATGGTGCCCAGGGATCTCAACATTATCATGGTGCACACCTTGCTACAGATGACCCATAAGACCGACATGTCAGAAAACATGGTCCATCTGGTCACAAGTTTGTGGAGGGAAAGTCCATAGACGTCCCTATCATCATGTGTCATGTGATGTTGTAGACATAGGTTGACACTGGCTCGAAGAGGGGTCTGCCTTATGGGTTGCTAGTCACCCAAATTTTGGAGTAGTGTAGTGTCTCATTTCCTAAGGATGTCGTGATCCTTTTGCAAGGACTTCCGATTGATGACTCCACCATTAAGAGGATGGAAGGACAGAGGAGGGCTACACCACAGGCAGCTGGAGAGGCAGCACAGACTGTCCCGACACCTGTACCCACATCAATAGAGGTTCTTCCTACACCAGTAGAGGTTCCTCCATCTGCTCATGAGCCTATACATACAAGCACGTCTTCCACGGTTCCCCCATCTTAGACTCCTACTATGTCAGGAGTACCTCCAGTCCTATCCGCACTCATTCAGGACATTCATCACGATCTTGGCCACATCTTTCAGTGCTTCAAGCAACTCGACCAAAAGGTGGACACCATAGACATGAGACTTGTCCACATTGAGGGCATCATTGATCCCTCACGAGCTCTCAAGTTGGCGGATTATATCTGACATCCTCGGCACTAAAGAGGATGAGGAGAGTAGTGATGAGGATGCCTAGTGTACCTCCAATGTGTATTTTTTTGTTTTGTTCTTGTCTGTGTAAATCTCTAAACTTAATGAAACAGTTGTTTTTGGTATTTCCTTGCTTTATATTCTCTCTAGCTCCTTATGGTTTCCATGACAAATAGGGGAGAAAATGTTGTGTCTAAATGATATTCAAAGAGATAATGTATATAGGGGGAGATAATGAACTAAAATGAGATCTAATGACCTTACAAGTGTTAAGCATAAATTTCCAAGAAATGTTGATGTTAGGGGGAACAAGTCAACATAAAAATTGGTGATTCATTAATCTAAAAAGCATAAACATACAAAAATGTGATGAAGGCACAAGAGCATTTCATTTTTACTCCATAAGCATATGCATCTTATCATGATTATACATATACATATGCTTTCTTGCATGCACATAATGCTATATCATTTGACTGGATGAATCTTGGCTTCAGAGAGGTATTCTATTTGTCAAATGAGTTTCATGACATAAATACAATGCAAAAGAAGAAATATATTGCAGGGACCAAGCATATAACAAGGGGAGAGCTAAGAAAACATCATCCATAGATATACGGCTACTATTGGTTTATGAAGTCCTTGTATTTTGTTCTTAATGTATTTCATTCATTGGGATAAGTAGAAGGAATATATGTTGCCTTTCAAGCCAATTCTTCCAGAGGTTCCTATAGCCCCTTTTGGTGTGGCTGACCCAGTTATACCTCCTCACAAATTTGTAGGAGTAGAGTTTGAAGGGAAATTCTTAACTGAGCCCTATCTTGCTTTGGAAGAAGGGATAATTACTGTACGGGATGAAACTAATTATTTCCATTGTGAAAGAAGTAAGTTCCATCATTTTCTTTTTCTTTTTAAATCTTCCATAATATTACTTATTGATTTTCTTTCTATAATTTCTTTTAGTAGAGAAAGCTCAACCCCTGGTGGGTACCCATCTTTCTGAATTGCTTGCTCAAGGTCCTCTTCCTTCTGAAGAGAATAATCTAGATGACCTTGAACCACTGAGAAAAAGAAGAAGGAGATTGGTGAAACAAAAGGATCTTCCCTCCTCAGCTATAGTCCCTGCATCAGTTTCAAAGAGAACTCATCATTCTTCCACTTTCATGACAAAGAATCCTAGAGAATTTTTATGTTTGACAGAGGGAGAAAAAGAAGTTTCTTCAAGTGTTGTGAAGGAAGTTTCTCGAGAAGCACCAACAACTGCTCCTACTAAACCCCTACCTCCAAATCCTCTAATAGAAGTACCTGCTTTCAAGCCTGAGGATTACATCTCGCTAGGCCATAGTACTATTATCCCAGATCCTTTAGAAATCATCCCAATTGTGGAAGAAATTCGACAGACCATCCACCAAGACATAACAATGGCATTATCACCTCTTCCTTTTGGGGATGATTTAGACTCTGTCTTGAAGACACTGATGGCAGAGTCTCCAGATGACTTCTCTGACAAAGAAGTTGTAGCTCCTTCCTCCACATTGAATTTGCTTCCTTTTCATGATGCACAGTTTTGCCAGCTCAAAGAACATGTTGCCTCTCCCCTCAGTTTGGGCTATTTTGAGATTGTTCTTCCCTATACCAAAAAAATTGTGGGGGATTTGATCCATAAATTATTTGAACTCACTTTGATCTAGAAAGCTCCATCCACAAGTTGGCCATTCAACTATCCTTTGATCTATATGCTTCTGGAGATTATGAGAGGATCACTTCTGGTCTCCATAAGATAGAATAATTGTGTATTGAAGAATCTCACATTGTTACTCGTCTACCAGAATTTTAACGGGTAGTTCAATCCCTTAATTTAGAGCACCAAACTATTTTCTCTAAGATAGTTGTGTTAATGTAAAATGTTGTAAAATCCATGAACTATTAAATAGAAAGTAATGTATAAACTAGGACATGTGTGGAGTCATGTTAGAGTCTAAATGATCATGGTCTCAAGCTTCATGAAGAACAACTTCAAAACCTCAAGAAGTCCTCATGGAAAGCTAACCAGAAGCATGCAAGGCATTCCGAAGGATTCCCAACTCATTCTAAGCTCAAAAAGGTTAAACAAGTAAAATAATGGTGGTTAAGTGAATTTAAGGTCCAAGGAAGGGTTTCAAAGGTCTATGAACTTTCCTGGACCAAGGAGGGACGATCCCAAAGTCTCTATAGCCTTCCAAGACTTTTTGGAGGCATTATAGGACAGTTGGATCGATCCAAACTTTCTGTTCGATGCAACTTATTTGGATTGATCCAAAATAATTTGGATAGATTCTAGATCAAAATAGTACTTCTTGGGTTATTTTTATGAGATTTCAGCATTTTGGATTGATCCAAACTTCCAGAAATTGTGAGAAACAATTGTAATGGCTATTAAATCTTGAAAAAGTGGAAAATGATAAATGACAATCATATTTGAACATTGGGGATTATTTTAATCCAATGGACAACAATTTTCTAAGTCCTTCATAAATTAGGGTGAGCATTGGAAAGCCAGAACAACGAGTCTTGAAAAAACTTGAGTATCTTAAAGCTACTCTACGCAAACTTCTCCAAGCTTTTAAGAGAGAATTAAATCTCCATTATAGTGCTTATAAATCTCTATACCTAGATAGGAGAAAAACCGATTCAAGCCGCCTCCTTGCTCATACTAAGGAAAATCATTAAGAGGCATTTTCAAGAGTTGTCTAATAGAAAACTCGGTTGGGATTCGTAAGTTACATCTTGCTCGAGAAGGAGCTATCCCACACTGTGTATGGCAACATCAACCTTCAACAGGTAAGTTATACTATTTTTAAATATATAGTTACTTGTGTTTACTCTCGCCAGAGACAACGAGAGTTTGAAGCACTATCGCCGGAAACACCAATAGTGAGACCTAATGCACACCATTGAAGGTGTAGACCATTCTCACCGAAGATACCAGGAATAGACCTTAACACTATTGCTAGAGACACTGATAGTGTAGACTTGGCACTTCCGTTAGAGACACTAGAAGTGTAGACCATACTCGTCGGAGACACCGAGTGTAGATTAGCTTGCTTTGAAAGTAGTTAGGCCTTATTTAATTTTAGCCTTGATTGTTCTTGTTTTAATCTTAAAAAAATATATAGCTCGATTGTGAGCTTTTGAGAGTGGATGTAGGCCTTGTGCCATACCACTATAAATCTATTCTATTGTATGCTTGTTGATTGTCTTTAGTACTTGCTTTTATTTTATCAAATCATTCATTATAATTGTGCACATAACACTAGAATTAAAAAGGCTTAAACAATTAAGTGTAGGGAACCTATCAGCCCTGTTCTTGCTTTGCTATACGTAACACTGTAGTGTATGACAGAACCTCGTGGTCTATGATTGGCTCATAAATAATTAATTTACTAATCACAAGACTTTCACTGAAAATAAATAAGATTAAGTAAATTAAGAAAAAAGAAATAAAAAATTGGATTATCCTATTCACCCCCCTCTAGGATCATCACTAGACTTTCAAGTTGAAATGGAGAAAGATCTTGACAGGATTGAAGCTGAGATTCTTAGGTTGGAGGCTGAGAAGATATCCAAAAATGAGATTTATGTTGATAATAAGAGGCTGAATGACTATGAAGAGAAGAGAGGTAGTCTAAAGGGTTAGATGTCAACTACTCTGGTGAAAAAGAAGAAGGTGGCAAAAGAATTGAAAGAGGTGAAAGAAAAGAAATAGGAATATTCTAACCATTTGATCCATGTCTTAGGATCATGGTCTGATGTTTGAAAATTCTTCAAGGAGAATTTTTAACTTTGCCGTGGGCCATTAAAACTTTATTTTGTTAATGATGTGTGTTGGCTTGTTTAGCCATTAACTTTTAAATCTTATGCGAAAATTACTTTTGGCAGTTGAATATTTTGTTTATGTTGATGGTTCTTGTCTTAATCCTCTCAAATATATAAAATCTCCCTTTTTACAAGATTAAGTTGGCATTTCTGCCATTATTATGTTGTGATGGATTTTCGATTCTCCCAACTAGTGGGAAAATACTTCTTTAAATATTTTCCTTTGATTGCTTTCTTCATCACTAATCGATCTATTTCTTATAGCACATATGCTCCTCCTGGGAGAACTTGAAATATTTTGTATGGTCCTTCTCAACTAGGGGACCAATTTCCAAAGGCATGATCTTTAGTGCCTAGTGGAAGAATTGTTTTCCACACTAGTTCTTCTTCCTCAAAGGATTTTTTTTCTTTGCTTTCTTGTTATAAGCCTTAGCAATTTTTTGTTTATTTTCCTTCATAATGTCTAATGCTTTTAATCTTTCTTCATCAATAGTTTCTAATTCTAGGATCATGGCTTCATTAAATTCTTCCATAGTTAACTTTTATTGGAATGCCATTCCTATTGAAGGAACCACAATTTCCATTGGTAGTATGGCATCATGTCCATATGTTAGAATATATGAACTAGTACTAGTACTAGTTCTTTTAGATGATTATATGCCCATAAGATTTGTGGAAGAATTTGATGCCAAGATATTGATTTTTCTTAAATGGTCTTCCTAAATAAAATTTTCAAGATTTTATTAGAGGATTCAGCTTGACCATTAGCTTGGGTGTAGTATGGAGTGGAGGATAACATTTGAATTCCAAAATCCTCTACAAATTGTTTTACATCTTCGCCTGTGAATACAATTTCTATGTCTGTCATAATGGTTTCGGGTGGGCTATGATGATAAACAAGATTTTCCTTTATGAACTGAATAATGTGGCTTTGATTTACTTCCTTCATAGGTTTAGCTTCTACCCATTTGGTAAAGTAATTCGTTGCCACCATGACATAACCATGCATATTTGAAGTTATACGATTAATTTTTCCGATTAAATCCATCGCCTATCCTCTAAATGGCCATGGCTTCATAATAAGGAATAATTCTGCCTTAGGACAGGTTTTGGGATGATCAGGGCTCCCTAGGGTGGGTCCCAGATCTCAACGCCTGAATTCATCCCTGACGCCTATTTTTTATTCACTAAAAAATAGGCTTTAGTTATTGGGAGAAAATCCGACAACTGGATTTCCCGATTTTGGAGCCTTTAGAGTTTTGCAAAAATTCTAAAATTAAGCATGCTTATAGCATACATACAAAGGAATAACATATAAAAATTTAGCTCAAGATCATGCATAAATAATTCATAGAAAATCAATATATATTTCCTAAAACTAGGTCTCAAAAGATCCATTTTTGAGGGTTTGTTTGGGGGGCAATCTTGAGGCCTTCCACAACTCTAAAAATTACCAAATTAAATACAGAGCAACCTAGATATGTCTGTTATAACATAATGAAAATTGGGCTCAAGCATCCCTCTAAAGAATTCAAACTAAATTTGACATCGAAATAGGTCAGAAATAAGAGCAAGGTAGAGGCTGTTGAGCCTCTACCTTGTACCCGAATTAGAGCAGTGCTCTAGCATAAATTGGACAGCATAACAGTTGTGAAATGATGTAAATTGAGGTATAGAACATGACCATGAGTTGGGTTTAGGCTTACCTTGCCAAGGGTTGGGGGGATTTTGACTTTTCTTCTTCTTCTTCTTTTCCTCTTTAGGGTTAGGTTTTTGGTTGCCAACCCTATTCACCGCAAAATTGGGGCTGTAAAATTAGCCCCAATTTAGTTGAATGAAGGGTTGGATGGAGGATAAGGATACTTAGGATGGAGGATGAGGATGATCCCTATCCTAAATGGGGTGTAGGGCTAAGATTAGATCTAAGTTTAAATAGGTGGAATGCTAGGATTAATCTAAGTTAAAAATGAGGTGGAGGGTGGGGATGAGCTTGGCTAACATGAGATGGAGGGTAGGGATTTACTTGTTCTTGTTTGACATGGATTAGTGAGGTGGAAGGGGAGAATGGGAGATGCCTTTTGAGGCAACCCCATTTGTTGCACTTTTTAAGGGGATAATGGGGGATGCCGAATGAGAGGGTTTGATTAGCTCTCTAGGGATTTGAAATTCAAGGGGATGATCTAAAGGTGGTGGGTGAGAAAGAGAATCCAAAGATTCCAATCCAAGAGTTATGAATGATTAGCTAAAGATGAGAATGCATTAAATGTAAAATATCTCACTTTAGCTAATCTTTGAATAATATCTTGATTTCTAGTTTTTCTAAACCCTGTCACTATCGTCACTCTGTGTGAGTTAACAAGCTCCGAAGTTGGCTCAGTTAGTGTCAAGTTTAGATGTCACAGATGCTTCGGTTGTCCTGGTCCAGTCATAACCAAATCATGAAAAAGGTAAGGGGGTCAAATCAAGGTTTTTTGGCTAAAAAAGCTCTCAGATGTAAATTAAAAGGGAAAGATGGTCAAATTAATCTAATGATGGTCCAGGGCTAGATGTTCCTAGGTCCAAGTGGTTCACAGCTTCTAACTATGGGAGATTATGGTACCTGAGCAAGAAATTAGGTTAAAAATGATTTTTTGAGCTATTTGACAAAATTATATAGGAAATGCTACTGGATTTTCTGTAAAATGCTACCTCTGGTCATATCTAGGGGATTTAAATTCTGAGGAGTCTTGGAGGTACAAAAGTTAACAGATTGGCTGTTGTATTTTTGGGTAGCTACTAGGAGCTTTTCGAAGCACAGTCGCTCGAGCAAATTAGGTTTCTGTAGCTGCCAGAAGCTGGGTGAAATTATATGGCTAATCATTCCTTGAACCAGGGGTTAGTGAAATGCTTTATTGAGGACAGGGATGAAACTGAGAAAATGGCTATGATTTTACCTCATTTCGAGTCTTGAGGAACTTTTAAGGGCATTTCGCTTATCAAATATAGATGAAAGGCACTTTTTCTAAGCTTGGGTAGAAATGACTGCTTGGGCCATATATTTTTTACAATTTAGCATGAATTTGATAGTCTCGCGGCTTCGAATTTACTATGGTGCGGCCACTGACTATCTAAATTTCCGATTTTAGGTGCGCTCCCGAGAGTCAATCGAGCACCTGATTTTTAGATATGACTTGCCATGCTTTTTAGAGTTTTTAAGGGAATCTTGGTAGATAGATTTTACAAAATTCTTGGCTCCTTAGATAGCTTTTCAAAGGCCTCATGATTTTGAAGAAACGGACACTGACTGATCCTAAGTTAGAAGTCTAGAGAATATTTTAGCTTTATAAGAGCAAAAAGAGGGGAAATATTTTTTTGACTTTTTGGGGAAGATTTAATATTTCACAAAGGTTTGAGACTTCGAAACTCTTTTCTTAGACCTAGATATTTGAAGCTAAGGCCGATGTGGAGATATACCGACTGACTTTTCTGGATTTGGAGCTCAGATGAATTTCTGAGAGCTCTAGCAAGGGTCATTTCTTAGTTAGGGTAATCACAGATTGAGAAATTGGCCATTGTCATGCTTAAGCAGTGTCTGTACTATGATGATTCCTTTGAAGAAAAGAGACTCAAGGGTGTAGAGGTTTTGAAATTATACCATTTGGATCATAGGAGAGGCTCCAGGGGTCCTTTAAGGGTCCAAGGGTCATTCTCTGAGTAGAAAGGGTAAAATGGTAATTTTTTGCCTGTGGGTCAAAAAATATGAAAATGAGAATTCATTACCTATGATGCTTATGACAAGAAGGCTTATGTAGGCAAAGAAGTTCAGTGATTTGGATGACAAATAATGAATATTTGGGCCTTTGGAGGCAGAAGGGTAAAATGGTAATTTTTTCAACTATGATGCTTTACTGGAGAAAAGCTTACAAGAGGTGGAAAACTTACTGATGACATGGATGGGGCTATAAGATCTGGACCCTCAAAGTCTCATTGGTGCTTGAGTGAAATTAGGGTTTGTCTTGAAATGATGCTTTTCGGGCTGTAATGAGGTACTTGGATTGATTCATTTGCGACTGAAACATCTGGAAAGACCTCCTTGGGAATGCCTAACCTCCTAGAGTCTAGGCTTGTTCTTCCTAAGGTATGGGTGCTTAGGGTTTTGATGTCTAGAAATTGTTATGTTGTCCTTATACTATCACATGACCTAAGTCAAAATTTGGGTGCTAACAATCCTATTGGACTTCCTTTAATTTTGTCAAAGTATGATTAGGATTTAGAGAAGATAATGTGGGTGGTGAATCAATGTAAGGCCTCTTGTTTGAAGAGGTAGACGCGACAAGTGTGTCAGCTGTGTAGCAAGCTTTCGGTGAAACCACTACTCATAAGCAAGTGATATAGTCTGGATTTTCACGAATACTAGGGCTTGGTGTCAAGTAGTCCATTTATGTGAGTCATTCCCCAGGGTGGTTAAGCGGGACCAGATAAAAGTGGGTGTCATGTGATTCAGCTTGTATACATCTTCAAAGACTGTAGGGAAGTCAAAGAGATCTTGCCTGAGAGTGGATTGTTGGAGGACATGCATAAGTACATAAGGGGTGCTTTAGAATACCCTTGTGATAGTCACATAAGGAAAAACCTTAGAGAATAAGTGTGGATAACATGCTTTGTGCCTCTTGCTTTGTCAAGTGATATATTCAGGAAGCACACTAGAAAGTAGACTCTGGTAGTTGAATGTCGTGACCTTGATCGAAAGAGGTTAGGTGTTGACATGTGGCTATATGAGAGTCGAATTGCGGGATATGTGAGCGGGGGATGGTGATGAAACAGTCACATGTTCGTACTTCCAAGTTTGTAAGAAAATTGAGCAACCATATAACTGAGCTTGTTGATGTTGAGTACAATGTGAGAGATCAACAATAGTCTCAGATGTGATCATGGGAGTTAGGGTCTTCTTCTATAAGTGTTACCCCAAGATATTGAACATGACTCCATTGATATGATGATGGATGTATGATAACAAGAGTTATATTAAGATGACTGGTGAAAGCTTTAAGCTTGATTGGGTCTAAGAAATCATCGAACCTCTTCTAACTTCTTTCCAGTAAGTAGTTGAAATGACAACGTATGTGTTTCACTGAAGCTTCTTTTGGGCATAAAAGCTTTGTAAATGACTAATGCATGAAGGTATTTGAAGTAGCTAAGCTTGTGGGTTGGGATTATAGCATTGATGCTGAGGAGATATTCCTAATCCAAGAAAGATTCAAGCTCTTCGGTGGTAAGGGTGAACTTTTGTTCTTTGAAGGGGAAAATCATGGATGAAGGGTCTCAAACTGAGTTGGTTACTTCTAAAAGATGTCAATTCAAACTGATGTATGCTAATGTCAAAGTGGTTCTGAGTTGGCTTTGGTCTATCCCAAATTTCTTGCTCTTCGGGGATGAGGGTAATTCAGACTTTTATAAAATTTGTGGATGCCGTGGGGTAGGACTCCAAAGATATGAGTTTGCGATCTATGTCTTGACAACAAACATGAAAAGAAGGTCAAGAATATGATTTCACGGCTAAAGGCAAAGCTCAGCAGAAATAGACCCGACACCTGAATTTCATTTGTATGCCTGAATTTAATTCAATTAAATTCAGGCATGGGGAGCACGTTTAGGCGATGGGAGTGGTTACAGATTTAGAAGGCCTGTGAGCCTGTCTTTGTTATTTCGTTGTTTGAACAATCATAGACTGAGAGAGAGTTTCTCAAGAGGCTTCTCTCAACTTTCCCAACTCAAAACATTCAAAACTTAAAACTTGACAATGACCTAAGGTGGATCATCACGACACTTGCCCCTTCTCTTAGGACAAGAGACCGCGCTATGGAAGAATCCGGTGGCGAATGGGGTAAGATCTTCATCACTCTTTTAAATACAAAGTGATTTTCATTGATTTTAAACAAGACTTTCGATCTCTTATTTTAAGTTATTTACTTGAAGTTTTATGAATTCTTTAAAACTTTGCAATTGTTTTATAAGCTTTTGGATTTGTAAAAATCTCAATGTTTGGATGATAAATTTGAATTATTTTTTGTTCATTTTATGTTAAGATCTTGTTTAAGTAGTTTAGAGAGGTTATTAGACAATTTAATTATGATTTTGAAATGCCTTTACACCTGAAGCTCATGGCCCTAAATTATAGGCGTAACGCCTGAATTTTCAACCAATAGGCATTGAAAAAAAATTCAGGCGTTAGGCTTGAGACCAAAAATTGTATTTTTTTTGTTATTTACTTTTGTTTAAGCACTATTTAACATGTTTGTTGTGTAATTTTGTATGCAGGTTAGGGACAAAGTTAAGAGGCATAGATCCTGGTCTAAGGTTAAGGCCTTGTGGGAGTGCATGTGTTCCAAGGTCCAAGTACGGGTGATCAGGATGGATTTTGGTCCATTCCTTACCCTGCTCGTGTTGAAGGTAGACTGGGCACTTATGATGACATTGGTAGAGAGGTGGTCTCTAGTGACTTGTACTTTTCATTTGCCTTCGGGAAAAATTGGGATGCCTGCCATTGACTTCTACATGATGGTAGGGCTTCCCGTTGGTGGCACCCTTTCCTTGTTGACTGATGAACTTGATTTAGAGATGGTGAGGAGATGCACCGAGCCTCAACCCATAAAGTATTACAAGGGCACCAAAGGTGTCCTAGCCTCCTGGTTTGAAACAAAATATTTCTGGGCCACAGACGAGAGTTCGGGGGAAGAGAGGGATTACACGACCTAGACCTTCCTACTTTACATATTAACCCGGTCAGTCTTCTGCACGAAGAGTGATCAGGTATACTTCTGATTGTTACCGTCGCTTGAGGACTTGGACAGAGTAGGGTCCTTCAGTTGGAGTAGATCCACCGTGGGGTGGATGTACACCAGCACGAGCGAGGTCTCGACCGGGCAGGGTTCTCCCATCTTCTTAGGACTATGCTTTCTTTGGAAGGTATACTTCTTTTAAATTTATTTTATTTGATTTTATTTCCTTCATGTTTATTTATTTTACATTGATTGACATTAAACTTCTTTGTAGCGCGGTGTTAGGAGCACTTTCCACCCTTGGCCCTTGCATGGAAGAATGATGAGATGTTCCCCTTCCCTTGCATGGCAAGGTGGAAGGTTTCAAACACCCATCACAAGGTTCGCAAATTTATCTTTGTCTTCGGCGAGACCTAGACCTCCTAGTGGCTACTCAGGTAAGTACACAATCTCTTTTTTCTTTATTTAAATGTTTATTTACTTTTGAAATCATGTTCTAGATTCTATTGTGCTTTGTGTAGGTTAAATGGCATCCCTAGACCAGGTGGGTCTTAGACAGGGATGTTGCTCTCGCTCAGACCTCGGCTTGGACTTGGTCTTGTCAGTGGGTTGTATTGATAGTTATTGACAAAATTACCATGTACCTCAAGGAAGGGTGTTGGCTTCAGGTTGCAGTAGGAGTGGAGGATTTTGTGGTCCCGTATTTGCCCCTTTAAGTCATTGATATTGAGGGTGAAGCTGTCAGAGGAGAGATAGCCATTGATGCCTTGGTCTTCTTGGATTGGGGTAGAGATTACAGAGAGTGGTGGACCACTCGGTCTTGTGGGCCTTTAGGAGGCCCCATCGAACCCCAAGTGAGTTTATTTTATTTGTTTTGCAAAGTTTTTTATTATTATATTTCATTCATTTTATTTAACACATTTGATGATGGTTTGACTTGTTTGATTTTATCAGGTAGCCGAGGCCCAACCCTCAGACAACCCGTGACTCCTACTAAAAGAGGAAGGAAGAGAAAGGTTCCTATAGTGGAGTCTGATCTAGTAGGAGTGATACCCGAGATGGTGATAGTGACCAACCTCGAGGGTGGAGTTAGTGAGGAGCCTTTGCCCGATGTTGAGCTTTCGGGGGAGTGAGTACCTCTAAAGACTGTGACACTGGTATGAATTAATTTATTTTAATAATGTTTCTTTTAAAAACTGTGAATTTTAAGATGTTTGACAGAGTTGTGTACTTGTTGTAGGTTTCGAGGGAGATATACTCGAGTGCCCTCCACAAGCTAGCAAGGTGTTTTGCCTTGGTGAAGTAAAAGCATAGAGCCCATTTGACAGAGGTCTCGGCCCTGAAGGAAGGGCACAAGAAAGAAGTTGAGGAAGTATCAAGATAGAAAACTAGTTTTCTCTTTTTTAACAAAATTTTCTT
>JAOXJP010065374.1:0-15504 GCA_025762735.1 Platanus orientalis | reverse complement strand
CCCCCATACAGCCCTATTTCCTTCTTTTATTTTAGGGTTTTTCTCCCCATCCAATTCCCTATGATACCCCCAAAACTCCTCTCAATTCGCCTCAGGTCTTCATCAAGTTTCTAATCAAAAGATTCAGACTGTTTTATGTTCTCCCTCAAAAACACTGCTGACTGGTAAATTTAGCTTTTTATATGCTTTTATTTGTCAAAATACGTCCAAATTTTGTATGGTGATCACTTATATAACCATCTAAACACCTGTAAAATTTCGTTAAATTCTGACATGTCAACAAGGGTATTTTGGTAATGTCGTGGGTTCTGCCCAAGAATCCCAGAAACCCTAAAACATTCCCTTCTATTTCTTTCTTTCTTTTCTTGTCTAATTTGATTGGCCTTAAATCTTTGAGCTCTGCTGCTCCTTATTTGGGATCAGAGTAACGTGGAATTTAGACTCCTGCAGAGAGAGGCATTGTTGTGGAACTCAACCATGGATTTCATAACATCGTTTCAAACCATATCCCAGAACACTTTAAAAAACTTGATTGAATAGCTGTCCGGGCCGGGGGATCTATCCTCGGGGAGACTTTTAATGGCATCCAGGACCTCTTGCTCCGTGAATGGTCATTCCAGCCAATCCTTTCAATCGTCTGAGAGGCCACTATACTGCATTTCAGCAAGCCAGGGTCTTGTGGCAAAAGGTTCCGTGAAGAGGGCCTGATAGAAGCCTGCTATGGACTTCCTAATCTGTTTTTCAGTGATCCAGCCGCCATCCATTATCAGCTGAGAGATTTTGTTGTTCTTGGCCTGGACGGAAGCCATTTTGTGAAAGCATTTGGTGTTTGCATTCCCCTTCTTTCAGCCAAGAAACTCTGGCCTTTTGTCTCCATGAAAGCTCCTTCATCTTGAGAATTTTCTGGTACTCCCGCTGCATCTCTTCATGAGCCGCCTTCTCAGCAGAGTCAAAAGAATCATGTTTCTCTTCGAGATCCCAAGCAACTATCTTATCTAAACACTTTGCTTTCAACAACTCAGGTCTGCCCAAGGTCTCCTTGTTCCAGGTTTAGATCAAACATTCAGCTCCTTGAGCTTCTGGCAAAGGGAGAAGCAGGATGAGCCTTCATAGTGCATCACTACTCACCAATTCCAAACTAAATCCTAGAAACCTTCCACCTCGAGCCACATGAGCTCGAATCTGAAGGGAGAGGGACCCCCATCTTGCTGTTCATGCTGCAGAAAAATGGGGATGTGGTATGAGGATGGATTAGGAATGGCGATCTGACGAGAGAGATTGAAGTGATCATCCCAATCCGGGGTGGCCAAAAACCGGTCAAGCCGGCTCATGGCGACAACCTCCTACCTGTTAGTCCAGGTGAAGAGAGCTCCTGACAGTGGGAAATCAATCATTGTTGAGACGATATGAACTCAGAAAATAGGTACATCTAATGGGTCTAAACCTTAGCATCCTTTTTCTCCAATGGGTAGCACGCAACATTAAAGTATCCTATGCACCAAGGTTGGGTCTTTGACGACAAAAACAACTTCCAGTTGTCCGCATCATGATGCAACACAATAGATGGGATACCCAAAGTTGATGTATGGTATCGGCGTGGATTTTGTCCGCTCCTAATGAACACCTTTAGATCCGTTGGGCATCAGGGAGTGGACACATCTGCACCGAAAAGTGATTCACAATTTTTAGGGGCTGCTTTTCACTTTTCAGTGCTGATGTGTCCGCTCCCTAATGCCTTGCGGACCTAAAGACGTTCGTAAGGAGCAGACAAAATCCGCAGCGGTATGGTATAGCCAAGAGTCAATAAAATACAAATAAACTTACAGAAGCAAGAATGCAATTAAAAGAAACCAAGTTTTGAATCTAAAACACACCCACGGAATACAAAAGCTTAGAAAATAAAAGATAGGAGCAAGGAACTAAGTAAAGGGTTAAGGGGTTTAGAATAGAAAAAGGGAAGAAAATAAGGTGAAAAAACCCAAAAGAACAATTCTAGAATTTCTGGATAGAAACCCTGAAATTACCAAAATACCCCTACTGACGTGTCAAAAAATTCTAAAAATTGCCAAGTAGATTTTGACATATATGAGGGTCCTATGGTCAAATTTTCATTAACTTATGATAAGATTTTCTATGTGAAATCATGGAATTTCATACTTTGGAAGATTCTTTAATGGAGATTTCATAAAACTAGCGGAGAATCTTTGTCTATAAACTAGCAGGGAAGAAAGAGAATCATGAGAAGTTTTGGAAAGAAGAAAGAATAGATGGGGTAGGAAAACCTAAGAAAACAAGAACAAATTACCTTTGTTTGACTGATGTGATTTTGATTAGAAGCCGTCTCAGAAAACCCTTCTTTGAGATTATGTTCTGCAAATTCATTTATTTCCAGCAACTTGAATATTCTAGTAACTATGGTGTTGCAGCAGCTCAATAAAACGAATTAGAATAAAGACAATTAGGAAGGAAAGAAGAAGATAGAAAGAGGAGAAGAATAATAGTTAGAAGAAAATAGGAAAAGAAGGGAAGAATATTGAATAGTAAGAGTTTCCATGGTCCTCAATGCTGAGAATTGTTGATAGTAAAGCACTTGGGTTAGGAGATGAAAGACCAGGTGGAATGAAGCAGAAAAGAACTGAGAACATGAGAATATTTGTGTATGTCAAGAACAAATCTTTCAAGTTAACAAAGGAGGAGAGTAAGATTACAGAGCGAGATAAAGGCAAACCGAGAACCATCTCTTTCCCAACCGACCACTCCAGAAGATTGTCAATTCCTGCAACAAGCTACGTAGGCAAACAGGGATGCAAAGTTTCCAGAGAGCTTCAAATGGGAAAGCCTACCATGTTCCTCAACCGAGCCTCAAACAAGTGCAGCTGGTTTATTCGTATCAGCATATGGACTCTGGATAAAAAAGACCTTTCATTTTAATCCTAGGGGATGTCAATTTTTCAGGATGGAAAAACATGGCTGCGGTAATAGAACTGATGTGCGAAAAAGGGGGAACACAAATTCAACAACCAAAATACGTAACCATTGGGCATACGGAGCAAAACCTGGTGAGGTTTAAGACTGATAAATGGTCCACAGCAATCGTATGCGATGTGTGGGGCGACACTGAGCCGTGGAGAGTTGTCGGGGATGTAGTCACCAAATGGTTTAGAGGACCCCAAGGGAAGGCTTTTGAATTATTTCCGATGGGGATGCTGCCAAATAGGGTTATTATGTTTGCAGAGATGGAGTTGGAAACGGAACATGTAATTAAATGGGGGCCAGTTGGGTGTGGGAATGGAGTACTGCTGTTTCAATGGTAGTCGCCGGATTTGCACAAGATCCAATCAAGTGCAGTTAGGGGGAGTTGCTGAATTAGGGTAAGGGGAGCTTTATCACCATCGCTTTGGTCCCTGGCAGTGTTTCAGCTGATAGGAAGTGTGGGGGCCTCGTGGCAGTTGACGATCGAAAGAAAGGGATGCAAATTTTATCAGCGATGAGTCTGAAGGTGAGAAGAGATTTGCTAGAAATACCGAGAACCACTCGGATTTTTGTTGATGGTGTGGAATATCTCTTGGTGATGGAGGTGGAAGAAGCAGCAAAAGGCATGGTAGCAGAGGCCGTAACAGGAGTGGGTTGGAAGGAAGATGATGAGGAGGTGGCATGGATAAGGGCTGAGAAGTCTTTTCCTCAGAGTCAAGATCCTGTAGAAAGTCCAAAATCAACTGACCCTGCCCAGAATCCAAGGGCTGATACAAGAAGGGATCCAACGGCAGGTATGGAGAGAGAACGATGGAAATGGGCTCTTTTTTCAAAATTCAACTTATGAGGTGGGCGCCAGTTCCAAACAACCTGGGCCACCAATTATGGGCCCTATACAACAAACAGGCCTAAAAGTGAACCTTAGTAGTTGTGGGCCTGAAGGTCATTTTAAATGGGTCCCCAAAACAACCAGTGAACCCAATGCGAGAAGAGAAGTTAACCCTAAAGGGACCTGCAATCAGATTTTAGAAGATGAATGGGGGAGAAGGAATGACAAAGCGGAAACAAGAAAAGCAATGGATTCCGGAGAAGTCAATCCCGCGGAAATGGAAGAAAATCTGACTAGCATGAATTCAACTGATAATGGTTATCAGTTAGAAATCGAAAGATTGTTTCAAGAAGCTTGGGAGAGGAGTGTTGAAGGCCTCAAGAAGGAAAATCACTCTGGTCACAACAAAGCATACGAAGATGGAGGGGCGTCATCAGCACTCTGGTGGTGTGAAGGAAAGGGGGATGCACTTATCTCCCAAATCGAGTCAAGCAGGTTCCTTAAATGAGAGCTTCTTTCAATCCATGGAATATTTTGATGAATAAACTCCACCTAAATTCCCAGGGATCAAGTATGCGAACAATGATGTAAGTGGTGGCCTATTTGGAGACGATATGACTCCTGAAGGTGTGATGGAGGACCAGTTCAACTCATACCAGGTGCATGCGATGGAGGAACATTAGGAGAACGAGAACAGGATTGGTGAATGGATGCAAGGGGAAGATGAATCTGAGTATGTGACTGAAACAGAAGAAGCAATGTCTGACATTGGAGGCGATGAGTTCCAAAATTTATATGGAGAGGGTGGACTATGATACCTCCTGTAGTATATCACTTGATGAGCATGCTAGCCAGGAGATTACAGGAAGAGCCAACATTGACAAAGATACGGGAACACCAACAGGTTTGGTATATTAGTATGTATACACGCCATTCAGGTATGTCCCTCAGTCATTCTCCCAATCACTCTAGTCCCTCGAATCCCGAGTATAATAGCCCAAATCAAATCTATCGTGTTCCTGCTACTCCTTTGTCTAATCCCCTCACTATAGCTGCTCCCCATGTTTCTGCCGATATATCTTTTGCCCATGTTATGTCCAATCTAAATGCAGATGTGCCTAATTCTACTATGATGAAGGATTGTCATGAGGTGATAGGAGACGGGGTGAACCAGGTGTCTAAGGTGCTCAGGGATGATGATGGATTGCCCTGAACTGATAGAAGACGCTGTGAACCAGGTGTCTAAGGTGCTCAGGGATGAGGTGACAGTAATGATTAATGCAGGAAATGAGGAAGATATATGCACGGTGGATGAGTTTATAAACAAAATGGGCTCATAGTGTGCGATCGAGGAGGTAATCAGGTGTCGTTGTCAAAATACATGAAACTGGCTGGAAATAGACAAAGGAACAATGTAGAGAATAGTCAAAGAGGAAAAGGGAAGCTGAAGAATTTAGAGTGGGACATGAAAGACGGAGAAGAAGATGAAGGGGAGGACAGTGTCAAGAGATTAGGACGAATGTTACTATATGAAGATTTAATAATGGAATGTCAAAGGATTGGGAGGAGTAAGCAAAAGAAGGCTAGTAAAGGAGTGTATCTCTAGATATAATTCGGAGGTCGTCATTTTATAGGAAACAAAGAAGGGGTGCAAGACCAATTAATTAGACGTGTGTTGGGGAAGGAACGATCGGAATGGTATGCCCTGCCAACGATTGGCACATCAAGAGGAATTGTAATGGCATGGAAGCCGTCTGCGATTCAGAAAGAAGAGGAACTTGTAGGAAACTTTCCAGTGTCTATAATGATGAAGGATTGTGAACAAGGAGTCACATGGTTGCTATCAGATGTGTATGGACTTGCATCTGCTTCTTTGAGATTGGACTTTGGGAATAACTTGCGGCTATTAGAGGGATGTATGAAGGACCATGGGTCATGGAGGATAACGAGAAGTATGAGGGAATTTAATGACTTAGTTCAAGAGTGGGGATTGAGGGACAGCCCATTATCTAACGCAAAGCACACTTAGACCAATGGACAAGAAAATCCGATACTATGTAGACTAGATAGATTTTTTGGTGTTAGGAGATTGGGAGAACTGGTACACCTTACTTCTACCAAGACACCCTACCAAAGGTGGCCTTTAATCATTAGCCGATTGTGCTTAGTACAACAAAGTTGAGTTTCGGACCTAAACCTTTTCGATTTGAGAACATGTGTACAACTCACCTGTCTTTTTATCCTTTGGTGACATCATGGTGACAAGAAGAGGAAGGTAGGGAAAGGGGTTGGGAAGGTTTTATATTCATGAAGAAATTGCAGTATATAAAGAAAAGGTTAAATGTGTTGGATAGAACAACCTTTGATAACTTGAAGGAAAAAAATGATTAAATTTGGAATGAGATTTCCATCCTTGATAGGAGAAATGAACAAGAAGGAGGTCTCCCAATGGATATGATGATTAAAAAGAGCTCTCTTGTGACAGAAATGGACCTCATGAAATGCAAAGAAATATATTAGCATCAACAATCCAGATTCAAATGGTTAAAGGAGGGGGATGGTAATACAAGTTTCTTTCACAAGGTGGCCAATGGGGGAAAAAGGAAAATATCAATTCCGAGTCTGGTGATCAATGGGGATGAGGTGGACACCTTTGAGGAGTGTTTTTTTTTTTTTTTTGGATAAGTACCTTTGAGGAGATTTCAAATGAAGCAATCCGGTATTTCACAGAACTTTACACAAAAAAGAGTGTGCATAGACCCTACATTCCAAATCTTTTTGAGAAAAGGATTTCTAATGATATGCGGGAGGAATTGGAGCTGTCCTTCTCAGTTGAGGAGGTAAAAGAGGCAGTTTTCTGTATGCAAAATGATAAGGCACCTAGGCCAAATGGTTTCTTGATGCATTTTTATCAAGTGATGTGGGATATCATCAAGGGGGACTTAATGAGAGTTTTTGTTGAATTCTATGATAAGGGTGAACTAAGTCAAGGAATGAGGTCAACCTTTATTGTTCTTATCCTAAAAGAAAATGGGCTAGAGAGCTATCTGAATATAGGCCCACAAGTCTAATATGCAACTTGTACAAAATTATATCTAAGGTGCTATCATTAAGACTCGGAAAAATCATAGAGGAGGTAGTGTCCACTACTCAGAGTGCCTTTATTAGATGAAGACAAACTATATACATAATCTTGATTGCAAATGAATGTGTGGATGATAGAAGAAAGTCTAGGAAGCTTGGTATTGTATGCAAGCTTGATTTTGAAAAAGCTTATAGCAAAGTTGATTGGGAATTCCTCTTCAAGATATTATCTATGAAAGGGTTTTGTGATGGATGGGTGAAGTGGATGAAAGGATGTGTGCAATGGCTTTTTTTATCGATCCTCTTAAATGGCATTTCAAAATGTTATTTTCCCTCATCCCGTGGGTTGAGATAGAGAGATCTTTATCTCCTTTGTTTTTTTCCCTTGTAGCCAATGGTTTGAGTGCAATTTTATTCAAAGTTGAAAGGGAAAACCTCCTTGAGGGTTTTAAAGTGGGGGATGGGACTCCATCAATGTCACACTTACAATTTGTGGATGATGTGATTTTATTCTTGGAACCAAATGAAAGAAACATTCGAAATACAAAAATTTGTTTAAAGATTTTTGAGCTAAACTCAGGCCTAAAAGTAAATATGTTAAAATCTTTTATGGTTGGGATCAAAAGGAGCAAGGACTAAGGGTGTTGGTGGAAGTGATCGGTCACAAGGTGGGTGTATAGCCTATAAAATACTTGGGGGTTACTGTTGGGAGGACAATCCCGGTCTACTACCTCGTTTTGAGACCCGATGGTGGAGAAGGTATCAAAGAAGCTTGCATGTTGGAAAAAGAACTACATTTCGTTGGGGGGAAGAATTACTTTAATCAAAACGGCTCCATGCAACATTCCAACTTATTATATGTCATTATTCAAGATGACAAATAAAGTGGCAATGATAATCAAGAAATGTCAAAGGGATTTTTTAAGGAATGGAAGTAGAGAAAGGAAATATCACCTTTTGAAATGGGAAGACATGTCTAAATCAAAAGGAAATGGTGGCTTGAGTATTTTGAGGTTGAAAGAAAAGAATCAAGCATTATTGGGAAAATGGTTTTGGCATTTCATGGTGGAGAGACACTCCTTATGGAAATCCATCATTGTTGGTAGGTATGGCATGGATGCAAATGGATGGGATGTACGCCAAACACTTATTCTCATTCTCTAATGTGGAAAATATATTGTGAATTGCACCTCAATTATATCCTCACACGTGATTTGGTTTAGGGTGTAGAAAACGCATTCGATTCTGGAAAGACCGATGGTGGGGGAATAATACTCTAGTCACCTCATACCCTAGGTTGTTTTGTCTATCCTCTCAACAAGATGATTGTGTCTCTGACATCCTTTCTTACTCATTTACCGGGTTGTCCTAAAACTTGAACTTCTATCAAGAGTTGTTCAAGAGGGAGATTCCCATGGTTGGAGCCTTGACACAAGAGTTGGAGGAGGTGTATATTTCACCACATGACATTGATGTATGAGTTTGGTATCCTAATTCCTCTGGTAAGTTCTCAATAAAGTCCTTTTACTCTATCCTTGTTGCCGAAAAACCTCTTACATCTCCAATACCAGTTCGAAACATTTGGAAAACATTGGCCCCTGCAAGAGTGCATGCATTCTTGTGGCTAGCATGTTTTAATCGAGTAATTACTATGGATGTACTACAAAGGTGGCGTCCCTTCATGTGTCTATCCCCTAATATATGTGTGCTTTGTGGCTTGGATGGGTAATCAAGCAACCATCTATTTCTACATTGTAGCTATGCAAAGAAGATTTGGACCCATTTCTTTGATGAGCTGAATGAGAATTGGGTTATCCCTGAGAATATAATAGGGAAGGTTTGGGGCCGAGGGGGGGGGGGGGGCCAAGGGGAAAGAAAGGAAAACTATTCACGGATGTGGTGGTTCAAGGTGTTATGTGGGATATTTGGAAGGAGAGGAATCAGAGAATTTTTTAAGAAGTAAAAATGGAGTATGAGTGTTAGGGGCGTAATTATACACAAGGTAGGATCGTGGATGTTGGTGTCATCAAAATTTCATGCCATATCCCTTAATGACTTCATATGTGATTGGACAGTCACTATTGCCCCATCCATTCCCATACAACACAGTATAATTAGTGACTAGATTCCACCACCAAGAGGTCATTTAAAACTAAACTTTAAGGGATCAACAAAGGGAAATCCAGGTCCGGCCGGCTTTAGGTGTATCATTCGGGATGAAAAATGGGCAAGAAGTTTTAGTTATCTACGGCCCCTTAAGGCCCAAAGCCGAACTACTAAGTATGTTGTACGGGTTGAGGGAGATCCCGAACTACTAAGTATGTTGTACGGGTTGAGGGAGATAAAGATGTTGGGAAGAAGTGGATGTCTGGTGGAAGTTGACTTAAAGGTTGTGATGTCTTGGACTCTTGGTTTATGAAAGGGGGCTTGGGCTTGGAAGCACTATATCCATGAGATTCGGGACATTTGAGGGAAATGGCAATTGTTATTAGCCATATTCCATGGGGGGGTCAAAATGGGGAGGCTGATAGACTTGCAAAGTGGGGGAAGGTGCAGTCTGAAGTCTTAAGGGCAATTGGGTTCTAGAATGGGGATAAATTGATGTAATTTTAGGTCTATTTTTTTTTATCTTTCCCTTTTTATTCCCCTTACTTCTTTATATCCTCTTTTTTTTGGAATAAAATGATGGTTATTCATCAAAAAATAAAGAGAGAAGAAGAATAGATGTTTAAAGAAGACAGAAGAAAAGGCATAGAGATGAACCCTAGCTAGTACACATGACTACACCGTGGGAAGGGGGAAGAATGACGGATAAAATCGAACAAAACCACTTTAATTTATAAATTCATTGTCTTCCAATACAAAAACGTGTAGCCCTTTATATAGGCTCAAAACACTACTATAATAGTAAGATCTAAAATAGAAAGTCTTAAATTAACTACCCTACTTGCTACTTAAGACTATCCTAAGCCTAAAACTACTAAAACATAGACTTTCTAAAAACTAAATTTGCCAAAAATTAAAGCCTAAAGAATTTTGACCACCACTCCTAAAGGGCCTCACTTTGACTTATTGACTCACTAAAATTACTAAATTACTCTTGATAACAATGCCTTATTACAAAAATACCCTTGGACTTAAAAAAACCAAATTACCCATGGCACTATTAGCCTTATTACAAAGTATATTCCCACCCCTTACAAAATTGGAATTAACTCCACAAAACATGTACATTTAAATCTAGCCCTCTTATGTGGGTACATACATAAGTCTAGCATTGTTGTCCGCATCATATAATTTGGACCACAGACACCTGTAAAGGTCCACTTAAAAGAGTCTTCAAGGTTTTTGGAGAAAATGGACACCAAAAAGTTTTCAACTTTGGAGTTAAAAACCTCGTATCATTGCTTATCCCATGCAACCAGGATGCCTCTAGCCTTGTTGTGCACATTTTTATGTATGTATCCCTAATCCTTTCTACCCCAGCAATCAATAGCATAAAACATGTTGAAACGATCGAGCTTGGTTTCTTGAAGGACCAACAAATCAACCTTTCACCAACTACATATATCTCTCACACACCGCCTTCGGTCCTTACTATCGAAGCCTCTAACATTCCACGATAGAATGTTGCTCTTCATTGAAAACATGAGAAGATCCTGGGCCCCTGCCCCGGCCACCACTATCCCTATTCCTACCTTGACCACTTATATTTCCTTCAATCTTCTTGTCGTTGCTTGCCCCCTCATAGTTGATGTCAGGCGTTTGAGTTCGCGAGCCCTTCTGCTGCAGCCCTAACTCGACCTTCGGATGCCATGGGCCCCCTCATGGGGCTTGCATTCCTTCTACACTCAATCTCTTGAAAGATGTCATCCAGCTTATGCTCCATCTTGTCAAACAAGACCCTTGATTTTCGGCTAAATTTCATTACTCTTTTGATGACCCACTCAAATAGAGGATCTAGAGGCAAGAGCATCATAAGAGACTCTTGACATGCAGCCACACCATTCTAATCCGGCCAAACAAACCTCCACTCCGTTACCAAAGGCGGCCTCTACAATACTTTCCCCCAATTCGGAGACGTCAAATATGCCTTCACCTTTCTCTAACTTAGCTTGGTCTCCCCATTTAATAGAAGGGAGGGAAAGGGGATCAGATTGATAATCTTCAATCACTATGTTGCTTACTACTCATGAAGATATCAAACCTACAACATAAGCAAGTTGTTCACATATCTTCCTAATCTCCTTTCCTTCTAATTTTTGTTCACGTATATGTTAGAAAATTAGAAGCTTTCAAGCCTGTAATCTAAATATACAAGGGTGCACCATTTGCTTCTTTCCAGTCCCAACTCTAAATATCTAGTGAACGGGTGCTGACAAGTCTTCTTAATATTTATCCCTAAAGAAAAGAGCCGTCACTAAGCATCAAGACTATAGAACAATTAGGAAGCCCTAACAAAAGAGACAGTGGTACAAGCATGATATTGTAATAAATGATAAGTTGTTTATGTAATCGGGTATCTAGATCTGTATCCAATATTCAAATAAATAAACGAATATGGATCATATTTTAAAATATCTGCAAGATATTTAAACAAATACAAATATCCAACTAATCTTAGTGGATTAAATACAGATCTTCGTATTCAGTCCATTTACAACCGTACATTAAAGGAATCAGATCCTAATTCCATTTGATTCGCTCGTAATATAGCCAATGCACATGTGTAGATGCCCCGAGCATGGTTTTTAGACTCAATATTGAGGTAGGGCATGGTTAATCCCAAACCAAATTGGGATCAGATCAACCAATCCCAACTAGAATCGAAACGTTCAATCCCTATACACATTAGATGGACCGAGATAATAAAAGCTTAATTTGTTTGAATAAGCGATCCTAGTAGGATTGCAGATTTGATTAATACCAATCGATCCTTGATTCCATGGCTCGCAATCGACATTGACTTAACTCTTGAGAAGGACCTTGATCCGTCCTCTTCATCTGTAGAAACTATCTCACCATCATCAATCACCTGAAAATTCTTAACACCTATTTTTTTCCCAACTGCAAAAGAGACCCCACACAAGCACTTTCTACTCCATTAACCAAGTTTCTAACTTCCCATCGAGATCAAAGGAATACCATTAATCGTCATATTCCCCATCCCACTTCTCTCCATTCTTTAAGAAAAAATAATTGTGTAAATTTCATTGCTCAACATGCAACTAAATGACTACAACTCATAGAATCCAACCAACATGGTGAAAATGATTCATCCACATATTTGTGACGTATGCCACACCACCCAAAGTCCAAATCACTCCATCAAACATCTCAATCTTCACTATCCAAACACCTGTGACACCACAATTGGACTCGTTACACCGGGAGACCACCTATCTTCTTCTTTTGGAACGAAACAAAATATTTTTTCCTAGAGCATATATGAATAGGAGATCCTGAATCCAACATCCTCTCATCATGAAAAAAGTGTGCATATACCTTTAGACATTGTAAGAATTCCAACATATTCTCCTTGTTCATACTTAATGTAGTCATTTTCCTTGGAGTAGAAAAACTACACCTTGCCCTTCTCTCTAGACTTGGACCTGAACCTACTATTCCCAAACCCCCCAACCTTTTATAGTGATTCTTCTCCCGACCAACCAAACCATAATCTTGACTTCCTTTCAAGATTTAATCTTCTAGTCTCATTCGATAGGATCAACACTATGACAACCTCCAAGCTTATTGTACCTTTCCCAAACAAAAAGCTCACCAAGTTTTCGTAAATATAAGAAAGCAATGTAATGTGCAATAGAGCCATGTCTTCCTCCTCTACCTTGGCATCAACCTTATGCAGTTGACCCAAGAATTGATTGAACAAATTTAAGAGTTCCAAAATATTAGCACCTTCCGCCATCTTTAACCTGCATACTTGCCACTTTAAATATAGCTTGTTGTTAAGACTTTTTCCCATGTAACATTTCTCTAACTTCTTTTATAAAACTGATGTTAAATCCTCATTCAAAATGTTAAATAACACGTTATCTGCAAGAGCTGGAATATGATAACTACCTTCATTTCCATGTCTTTCCACTAATCATCATTCATCGTCGTGAACTTGTCTTTCTTTCCCCATAATGTCTTGTACATGTTGAAGTATTGTATGCAAGGGCATTTATGTAATAAGGGGATGCTCACCCATATACCTTTGGTATACCGTATATATTGTGTACAAATACAGTCTTAATATAAATACCCATGTATGAGACAAGTATACTCATACAAGCTCTAAATAGTGCTATTTTCTCTCTCTCTTTCTTCTTCTTTCTCTACACCTTCACATACATCAAACTACAACTCAAGTGTGTATTGTAACTTGGTCTCAGAGCAAGGGAAAGTGATCGGGATATAATCAAAGGTTCTCTGCACAAGGGGAGGATGCCAATGTCAACATGTCCGTATGCTGACGTCAACACATTCATCATTCTTGCTGAAAATTTTAAGGTTTTTGTAGATCTCAACCTCCCGGTAATTATGGTGATATTTGTGAATTTTTTTATGCATAATTGATTTTATTTCAAAGTTTTTTTGAAGAGATCTTGAAAACCTTGGGTTTGAGAAAATCTTAGATCTACAAAGATTGGAAGTGTTTTAGATCAAGTCCTTAAAAAGGAATTATTGTTTTTCATGGGGAATCCATTGAGACAGGTCCCATTGCATTTGGTTGGGATTTTAGGGCTTATGTTGATTTTCGACTAGGGAAGGGAAGGTCGCCTGTGACAATTTTCGACCCCTTCTGCCTTTTTTTTTTGTGACTTCAAACTAAGAAGTCTGATACTGTAAATAGTTATTTACAAACATTTTTTATCGTGTTTGGGGGTCCCTACTACTTGTTCGAGTTGCTTGTTGAACTCGATTGATGTTTTTTCAAACCCTTCTACCTCTTTTTCTATGACTTCAAACTAAGAGGTTTGACACTATAAATGGTTGTTTACATTCATTTATGATCTTGTTTGGGGGTTCCTAATGCTTGTTTGGGTTGCTTGTTGAACTCAAGTTGTGGGCCAAGTAAAGGTGTGAGTATTGGTATTGTGTGTGTGAGGCTACTTTGTGCATTGAATAATGTCGAAAATACCAAAGGAATCTGCAAATAAATATGGGTCTTGAAGTGTTCGAGTATTGTTAGTGTTATGTCACCAATGGGTGTTCAGGGTGATAATCCTGGTGTGCAGATCACCACAATCAAGTTGGATTGAACGAACTATTTGGAATGGTATCAATCAGAAAAAACATACATTAGTGGAAGGGGTAAACAGGGGTACATAAATGGCCGAGTTCTTAAGCTGTCCACTTCTTAAGCTGTCGACTTCTTAAGCTGTCTACTTCAAATACTCAAGCTTATGAGAAATGGGAGTCCGAGAATCTAACTATTATGCCATAGCTGCTAAACTCGCAGTCACAAATTAGCCATGGTTTTTTGTTCCTTCAAATAGCTAAGGATATGGCATTCTGCTAGACAGACCTCCTCATAGGTGAAGAATTTTATAAGAGTTTATTAGTTAAATCATAAGATAGCTAATCTTTGTTAGGGGGAGAAAAGTCTAGACAGCTACTTTGCCACTTTGCATAGCATGTGGGAAGAGTTAGATCATTATAAAATACATAAACTAATATGTCAGGCAGATGCAGTGGCTTACAAAGAGAAGATGGAGCAAAATAGAACATTTCAATTTCTAGCTTGGTTGAATGACAAATTTGAATTGCTCTGTGTAAACATCTTAAGTAGAGGCACACTACCATCTTTAAATGAAGTGCATGCATTGGCCCAGAATGAAGAAAGCAAGAAGAATGTCATGCATCAATACTCATCTAGGACTACAAAGAAATCTGTTTTAGCCTCCACTCCTGTGTTGCCCCCACTCCTGGTCAAAATGATAAAGAGAAGATTCCATGGAAAGGAGGACCTATTGATAAGGACAAGCTCCATTGCAATCATTGTGGGAAGATGAGACACACATGAGAAAACTACTAGGATCTCATTAGATGGTCTAAAAAATTCAACAAGCCTAGAAATATGCAAGTAAACTCCATCACATCACAAGAGAGGGATATGGGTCATATGCTTAGTAACTCAAAGACAATTGACAATGGCACTTCATCCTCTGATGAAAATTCTCGACAAATGGTTCTAAAATTAAAAATCCACATCGGTTTATGGCACTATGGATTAAAAACGCGGAATCGGACTCGGAATCAGTCAAGACCGATTCCCGAGTTGGACCGATTCCAAGTTGACTCGGCTGATCTAGTGCAAAAAAAGAAAAAAAAATTTGTTTTGTAAGAAAAAAAAATCTAAAAAATCCCAAAAAAATATATAAACATAATTGGGAAAAAATTTGAAAAGAACAGTCATTTAAACATATTTTAATTAGAAAGAAAACTTATTTTTAATTTTTAAAGAATTCTTACCTATTTTTTATTTTTTTTAAAGTATAAAATGACAAAAACAACATTTATATGAAAAATATTAAGGACATTTCCTAGCATTTATTTTCAAAGTCATACATCTATCATGATTTGTGAAAAAAAAAATTGATCATATAATTATT
>JAOXJP010065373.1:0-29641 GCA_025762735.1 Platanus orientalis | reverse complement strand
CCCGTGTGGTCAAGGTCAGTATGGCATAAGGGGCTGACACATCAGCACCGAAAAGTGAAAAGCATCCCCCAAGAAGTGTAAATCACTTTTTCGGTGCTGATGTCTCTGCCCCTGATGCCATACTGACCTAGGTCGCACAGGGGCAGTTGTACCAAATCCCAGCCAGTTTCATGGACTTCCATAAACTTTCACGATTATATTTGTAAGGTAAAATTTCATTAAAAAATAGCAAGAAAATATAGATTTTATATACAATGCATAGCATCCTGGTAGATGATGCTTAGTAAACTTTCACGAATTAATTCCACATTCACGGGGACTGAAGTTTAAAACCTTAGTTGTATGGTGGATGGGAGCAGTCAACAAAGGCTACTTTATATGCATGAACAAAGTAGTAGACTTTCTTGATCGTCATTAATCGACAGTGTCTGACCTTAATTGTTTGCAAGATTTTTTTTAGAATTTCTGTTTTTATCATTATTTTGCTTCTGTTTGAAAGGTGTGAGGTTCAGCTATAATTTCACCTCTAATTACCTTGATCTCCATTTCTGCATTCTTAGCTCAACTAATTGAGTGAGAGATAAATATATTCAATAATGCAAGTTATTTTGTTGGATATGAGAAGAGATTTGAATATTTGACAAAACGTTGCAAACTTCCTTAACCCAACCCACAGAAATCATATAGAAAATTAGACTCTAAATTATATACTATTTCATTAGGGAAAAAAAATTGGAGTGACATTCATATGTTTTGAATTATTCTACATTAGAAATTGTTATCACTAAATTCTCAAATAAATAGCTTCCTTGTAGTAGCCCAAGAAACATTCCCACCAGTGGTCTCCTGGTTAGGATACTTGTTAGTAACTTATTTAAGATGAAAGGAACACTAGTAATCAGTGATGTGGAAGATGTGGTTCACTAACATTGTTTTGAACAAATTCACGTAAAAAAACCAAAGCTTTAATAAATAATCTGAGGCCTTGGCAGTCCTAAGTCTAAAGATTGCGAAAAGAAAGAACTTGGTTCTTGCTCATTGATTGTTGAAGATGACTCAAGAAATGGCTTCTTTCTTCTTTTCTTTTTTTTTTTTTGGGGGGGGGGCTTTCCGAAAGGAATCTTGGAGATTGTTCCACAATATAAAGAAATTAGAAGTCTCACACTGTTATTTAATATCTTGTTCTTTTGTTCAAAGATCAATGTCACTATGCCAGATGATGTTGCTAGATATGGGGTTGGGACATGGGAGGTATTTTTGTGCATAGGTGCATCTATGGGTAGCCTCACCCACTTGGGTAGTGTCTTTTGAGTCACAGACCAATCCAGCAAAGATAACTAGTCTTCAGCAAAGATGGGGACCTCCCTAGGTGACCAGGGGGTTCAGAAGAGAGAATTGAACCAGTGGATGGAGGTTTCCGAGGAAGGTGATGGGAAAAGTGTTCTGGAAGGGGGGTTTCCCTCCGAACGAGAAGGTAACCAATCAAACCAAGGTGGGTTTTTCTATGAAGAAGGGTGTAGTGAACAAGAACGGATGTTTATTCTCGGATTCGAAGGATTACAAAGATACCATGCAATCGGGTCAATCTCCATGATCCTATGACAAGTTAGTGTCTTAGTAGGCTTGGCCTTAGGAGTTAAACAATCTGGTAGTAGAAAGGGACTCAAGATTGGTCATTTGGGTGAGTAAAGATGAAACAGAGGGTCGATTGCACCAAATTGAGGCTTGTTTGGTCACTAGAATTGTCAAATTGAATCTCTCTACTCACCTAATTTCTTCTCAGGGGAAGTAAATTTAGAAGGTTACCAGTGAGATTTCCGTCAAAAACCTACCAAAAAACCTTTACCTAATTATCTTCCCTTCTTCGTAGTGAGAGTCTTGCAGGATGGATCATGGGATTGGGGGAATTGCAAAATATTCATGGATGTGTGGCATCCTCGAGTAGGATGCGAGGGCGTTGGGCTGAGGGAGGAAGGAGTGTGGATTCAGGTCCTTAGTCTGCCAGCCCATCTTTGGAGCCTACAATTGCTCCGATCAATTGGGGAAGTTTGTGGAGGGTACATTCAGTCGGATATGGAGAATTCAGAATCCCTCGAATGAGTAAGGATGTTGGTGCGAGGTGGTCATATCTCAAAAAAGATTTCGATTTTGGATGGTTTTCACTCGTTTACAGTGGCATATGGGTGGAAAATTGTCGTTATTTATATGATCGGAGACTCTGGTCAAAACTGTATGAGTAGGGGAGATATGGTGGCACCGCTTTGCCTTTCGGCGAATGGCGATGTGCGACCTAAAGGTGGGAAAAAGTGGCAACGGGAAAAAAGTTCCCACGTGTCAATGCAGAATTTTAAGATTTAAGGTGATTGTACATTAGGGAGCTAAAATGAGGAGAACAAGGATCATGGATGGCAGCTTGTATCTAATCGTCATGGAAGAAGAAAAAGGATAGGTTTTATGATCCGATCCCCTTCGAAGGACTGTTAAATAAATAATCGAAAGCCCCCTGGGTAAAGATGTGGGGAAGGAAGTTAAGGTTTGGCCAGGTGATAATGGACCTAGGCGACCTAGTCCAACCAAGGCACAGTCTTTTAAGTGTGATGGGCCCTCGAGTCATATGGGCCATAAGCATGGATTGAGCCATTCTGGGGTGACACCCTAAGCATCAGATTATGCTCGATCCAACAACAATCCTTTTCTTGCCTCTTCAATTAGAGCAAAGAATAGAGCCCCTTTGTCGGGGTATTGGAGGGAAAAGAAAAAGGACAAGAACAAGAACAACGATGCTCAAAAGATGTCGAAGCTGTCCACCCAATCTTCCAGGTAGGACAGAGGCATAGTTATCAAGGAGAATATGGGTGAAGCTTCGTACATTGGCAATAAGCAAATCAACTAAGGAAAATGTAAAAGCTAAAATTGTGGTGGAGGAGGCGGTAGCTGAAGAATATGAGGAAGAAGGGGAGTTCAGAAGCAGAGGGGGATTGAGATGCTCGTCTCCTTTGCATACCATCCTCCAAGGTGATAAAACTATGAATTCTCTAAGCAAGCTTGGCGTTTTGTTTTTTTTTTTTTTTTTCAGGAAGGGATGGCATGACAGAGACATTCACCTAAGATCTATAGCGAAAGCATGACAAATAGCTTAATGACCTAGGGTAGGGCTGCCTCCTAGAGGAAAGGAAGCAATTCCGGCCCCAGGGCCTTCAATTGTTCATTTCTTTCTCTCGTCTTCTCTGTCTTTTGAACAATATTCATTGCCTCACCTAAGCAGCTATGTCAATAGTCATCACCTTGCTCTTGTCTAAAAAGCCGTCTTCAAGATGCATTGCCTCTCCAAAGGTAGAAGCAACAACAATGACCATGAGAGAGAGGAGGCTATGGATGGTGGCCTAGTTGTCAAGCATGATTCTATTTTGTTTCATGGAGGACCCATATGTCGATTGTTAAAGCTTAGGCAGTTGAGTGGGGTCTGTGAACATATGCCTTGGAAGGGTAAGGGCTATCAGAGGTCTCTGGGATCAGTGAAGAAGTAATTATTTCAGTTTATGATTCAGTGCCAGAGGGATGGAAGATGATGAAGGTTTTTGATCAACCACTCAATGCTCTCTCCCCTGTACTTGCTTCGGGTGGGTGATAAAAAAAGTTAGAGAACTTAGCCCCAAAATGGGGATCTCTTTTTCTAGTATGGAATATCAGGTTGAGGATCTCTTTTGTGAAATTGAGCACAGGAGATTGGCCCATGAAAAATGGAATGTCAGGAGGTAGGAAGGTTGTGTCTGCCATAAGCGAGAATTGTAGAGGCTAGAATCGTCAATCACTTATGATGGGTGGAAACTCAACCAAGCAAAGTCTGGCCAATCAGAAGGGGAGTTCATTGGGTAAGGGGAGGAAGAAGGGTCTGTTCAGTAGTGATGATGATGAATATCCTCAGTTGGAATGTTAGGGGATTGGGGAGTTAGGAGAGGAGGTTAAGGGTGAAGGAGATGTGTTGGAAAATGAAGGCAGGGGTTCTGTGCCTGTAAGAAACTATGTTGTAGCAGTTTGGGTGGTAAGAGGCAAGTGAAATGTGGGGTTTCTGGAACTGGTGTTTCATTCATAATAAAGAGGTGGTTGACAGATCAGAAGGCCTTCTTTTTGTTTGGTACAAAGACATTGTGGAGGTTCTGGAGCACAACATTAGAGATTTCTCTATTTCTATAAGATGCAAATCTGCAGCAGATGCGTATGAGTGGAATTTTGCATGGGTTTATGGGCCGACTTGGGGGCTCGTTGAAGGTTGTTAAGGGAGGAGCTATCCCAATTGTTTCAGGCCTAGCAGGGACCCTGGGTCATTGGGAAGACTTCAACACGGTTCGATATCCTTCTGAGAAGTTCGGCAATCACAGGTTATCGAATCAAATGCTTGAGTTTTCAATGTTTATTGAGTCAAATAATTTTTCTTGACCTCATTTTTTAATAAAGTCGTAAATTATTCAAAAAAATGGTTTTCTTGACCCTCCTTTGCTGGGAGCCTCTTTTATTTGGGATTGGGTGGGGGGGGGGGAATAGAGTCTTGAAGAGCATAATAGATAGATTATTGGTATCTACATCGTGGGATGATCACCACGAGAATCGATTCAATTGGCTTTACTAAGTGCA
The DNA here is from genome assembly GCA_025762735.1 of Platanus orientalis. Taxonomy (NCBI): domain Eukaryota; kingdom Viridiplantae; phylum Streptophyta; class Magnoliopsida; order Proteales; family Platanaceae; genus Platanus; species Platanus orientalis. The sequence continues at coordinate 25,009 of JAOXJP010065373.1, read as the reverse complement.
GGGTTTGATCACATCCTTGGTATGTTGCGTCATAGAGAAGGGCAATCTGGCCCCCTTTTTAACGCTTTGAGCTTATGTGGTTGGAAGTGGAGGGCTTCAAGGAGAAGTTCTATGAATGGTGGTGTTCTTTGTGCTTTGAGGGGTTAGAAGCTTCGAGCCTTGAAAGGCCTTTTGGAGAAGTGGATGGGAGAAGAATTCAGGAATGTGGAGAGACATAAGGAGATGCTTTCAGACAATTGCAGAATTGGATGGAAAAGAACAGCTCGAATCCCTTTCAGTTGAAGAGTAGTAGAGAAGTGATTCTTCTCAAAGGGAGCTGGATTCTTGGATTAAGAGGGAGGAAATTAGATGGAGGCAAAAATCTCGTGTGTCTTGGCTCAAAGAAGGTGACCGAAATACAAACTTCTTTCACAAAATGGCTAGTATGAGAGCAAAGAACAATCAGATAGAGATGCTGAAAGTTGAGGAAGATTGGATTCATCGAAAAGAGGAATTATGGAATTTTACTCTGGGCTGCTTTCAAAAGAATTCAAGCATAGATCTTGGTTGGGAGGGCTGCATATGAGCTGTATTTCAGAAGAACATAAACTTAATTTAGAGAAACCATTTTCAGTTGAGGAGGTTGAAGAGGTTCTTAATGGCCTGCAAGATGACAAAGTGCTTGGTCCGGATGGGTATCCAATAAAAAAAATTTAAAGTGTTCTGTCCAACTTGCCAATCTATTTTATGTCACTGTTTCCGATGCATGTCTCGGTGGTTAATAAATTGGAAATGTTGAGGAGAAAATTCCTTTGGGATGTGGCTGATCAGCGAAAATTCCATCTTGTGGGTTGGAAAAAGATTTGCAATGGTAAGAGATCTGGGGTTCTTGGTATAAGCTCTTTACGAGTCATGAATCGAGCTCTTCTTTTGATATGGCTTTGGAAATTTGGTTTCAAGCGCAATCAGTTATGGCATAGAGTTATGCAAGCAAATATGGATCCCGCTTATCGGTGTGGGTGTCGGGCTCCTTAGAGGGACCCATGGGGAAGAGCATTTAGAAAGTCAATTATAAGGAATATGGGGAATTCTTGAGGGTTATCTCCTTTCAGGTTGGTAAAGGTGATAAGGTTTGGTTCTGGAAGGATCACTGGTGTGGGCAGCAGCCTCTGGCCTTGGAGTTTCCTAGCATCTTCTCGATTGCCACACTTAAAGAAGGTCTGGTCATGGACCACATTAGTCGGGAGAGTGAGTCGGGTCATGGCAGATGGAACCTCCACTTTCGTCGTAAGCTAAATGATTGGGATTTGGAGGCCATAGCCAATCTTCATGACTGTCTTGATAAAGCTGTTCTTTTGGGGAACTTGGTAGAAGATGACTGGGTGTAGCATCGTGATCCCAATGGTAAATTCTCCATAAAGTCAGCCTATGAATTCCTTTTTCATAGGGATGGTCCTGTCTACCCTGTTAAGAAGATTTGGAATCCAATCGTACCGACCAAGGTGGGTTTCTTTATGTGCCTTTTATTTTGGGGTAGGGTTCCCACTGTAGACTTTGTTTTAGAAGGCTACCAGTACCCCCAATAGATGCTCCCTGTGTTACGGAGATGAAGAGACGATCAACCAGCTATTTCTTCACTGCCTTATTGGTATGATGGTTTGGGCATTCTTCCTCAACTGGCTGCAGATTGGGTGGGTCATGCCAAGATCAGTGGTGGAGTTGCTGCTCAATTGGAGTCCCAGAGAGTCGGATAGGCTGTCTCAAAGGGGAGTTTCCATTTGAAATGCTATTCCAGCGGTCATTTGCTGGACCTTGTGGAAGGAAAGAAATTATCGTATCTTTGATGATGATGGTACGAATGCAGCCAAGCTTCCAGAGAAGGTCTTGTCCCTTTTGGCAGGGTGGCTTAGTCACTTACCATGCTTCAGGGAAGTGAAGACATACCAATGGTTTCTGGAATGGGATATTTTAATATTTAGTTAGTTTGCTTTTGGCTGGCAGCATTTCTCATGCTGCCTTATGTTTTTTTTTTTTTTTTCCTCCTCTTTTCAATAAAATTTATTTTTATTGATAAAAAAACAATGATTACAAATATATATATTTTTATCTTTCTCTGATCTTCTTTCTTGTAATTATTGTATCCTTCTCCTTTTCCCTGTGTCCTTTATTATTTTCACAGAGCAAATGGTATTAGTTGACTCAAAAATCTTCAAAACAAAGGAGAGATTCTAAATCCTAAAGCCCTTGAAAGAAATGCCCAAGAACAACTATAATGTACAAGGAAAATAGGAATCTGAGAAAATGTTCTTTTCATTTGGAGACATTAAAATGCAACCAAAATATTTCAAAAATAATAAATAATCTTGAATTTCGAGATTTTATGAATATTTTCATTAACGAAAAAGGTTTAGGAATTTCAAAAACTTAGAATGGCTTTTGATACTGTATGAAAAGAAGAAAGTTTTGAACTAGCGGATTGGTGTCCAATTGGGTTATATATGTATGTATGTATGTATGGACAGTCAGGGGAACACTAATAAACCTTTGACCTGAAATACACTGTCTAACTTTGCACATGTGATAAGTTTCAGCCTAATAAACCTTCTCTGCATAGCGGAATGAGTTTGCTTTTATTTCCGCTTAAGAAAATAAACATTCCTCTCACAGCACTTGCAAGGACCTGCCATTTTGCTGTGTGGCAAAGTTTATTGTGCAGAGAATTCAATTTCAGGGGAAGATGATGTGGTGAAACACATGGACCCCTTTGGGCCTGCCACCTCACCTACAATGTACAGGAGTGGGGAAAACCATTAATTTCAGGCTAGGCTTGCTGCATTTCTGCACATAAAACCCATCGCAATGTAATATACACCCTTCAGGTAGCAATTAGAATGCAATACATTTCATTTCTTTATTGTTTGTTGTAAATATATAATCAAGGTGTTAATTATTGTCAAACATGCTTCCACATGCAATTTCAATGTCATTTGACCCCATACCCCGCTTCCCTGATACTTGATTATTTTCCCTGCAATTCATAAGATACTCTTCTTGTGACACAAGTCTTCTTTAAAAAAAATTATTCTTCTATCTGACACATTTTACCAAATGCTGCACCACCTTATACGTCCTTGCTGACATCCATTTCAACTGCATGCCTTCATTGGGTTTTCTCCAACTCTGGTGCCCATTGTTTTATCATCTATGTGTATATCACCTGGGTTTTCAATTACTTAAATGAGTATTTCCCCATAGCCAACAGGAAACCCACTTCTCGAAAGTACCTGCACATCTCTCTTGCTCCTGTTTCTTTCATTAAATTAACTACTATTAAAAATTCCATAATGAAGAGGCATTCTTTTCTGACATTTCTATTCATGGCCACAACTGTATTTGCTATATACTTTTACGGAAGGCATCAAGAAAATTTTCCTGAGGTGTATGAAAATTAAAACCATCCACGCAGAGAGGATTATTATGTGGAATGGCACTCTTAAAAATTTTGGTTGTTGAATTAGTGTTCATTGTTGACTATGCACGTTTGGTTTTTTGGATGCCTTTCCTTGTGTCTGATACATTTTCTTTTCTTTTCTTCTTTCCTCTGGATGGTAAGATGAATTTGAACTCATCACCTCATGGTTGCCTTACAGAACATCTGCTGATTGAGCTACAAGCTCAGTTATTGATTGGCAAAGTATAACTATAGAAACAATGGAAATATAATCTGTTTGCTTTCAGAAAATGTTGAAATGTAACGAGTCTCGAGGATTGTGAAAGGTTTCTAGTCTTTTTGAAGCCTTGTTTTTGAAATTATAAATAAGAAACTCTGTTTTACAATGTCGTAAATGGGGTTCTAATGTGTTTGCAGTGATTGCAAATGGTTTCTGTAAGAAGCTGTGCCTAAGAATGTTTCCAGAAATATCCAGTGTTAAACATGTTACTGAAGTAAACAACATGATGGAGCCTACGGAAGTTGGGTCTAACAATTATATGGAACGGGAGAGTCTGAAGAGGGACCATCGTGTATATGCCTTTTTAGCTCGAGGTCTCACGTCTTTTATGAGAAAAAATTGCATTTCGGCAGCTATTAGTGCATCCAGTACCGATCGTCCAGAAGAAAGTATTGAAAACACTTTGGAACCAAATGGTCCAGTTGGACAGAGGACTTTATACTGGTCCAGTAAAGGAGAAAGTGATCCTGAGGTGCTTGAGACATTAACTTATAAATTGATCTCCAAGTTGTGTGTTATTACTGAAATCAACATACATCCATTCCAAGGTTATTTTCTTGATATTTTAGTACTCACTTATGTATTATTCTGCTATTTTCTTTTTCTGATAGTAAAATTGTGTTTTTTGGTACTCAGCATTTTTTCAGTTTGGTTATCCCATATATTCGGCTAAGGCTGTGCGATTTCGAATGGGCCATATTAAGGCACCACTGAAAGCAAGGAGCAATCCGTTGGATGAATTTTCGGCAGGTCAGAGATCTGCTGATAACAGCTTCATATTCACATATGTTTCACCAGAATTCCCCATGGATCAGGTATGCTATAAAGTAGTGGCTCCCCCCACCCCCCAAAAAAAAAATGGTTTGAAGGATCTTTTGGAATTCTGGCACTGCCATATACATATATAACTCAAGTCAACAAAGCTAATCCCAACTACTTGGGGTCAGCTGCATGAATCCTGTTCCTCATCCCACATTATCTCAAGGCTAAATATCTTGCGTTAAATCGTAAGCACTAATGTTCTTCACTACTTCCACCCGGGTCATTTTGGCCCTCCCCTTGTACTTTTAACACCTTCAATTTGCACCATCTCATGCCTTCTCACTGGTTTAGTCATTGCAGATGAACAAACCATCTCAGCCAACTTTCCCTTAACTTGGCACCTAACCTATTGGTGTTACCCTTAAGGTTTCACGAATGCATTTATTTCTGTTTCTATCCCTTCTTTCCTTATCACTCATCTCAGCAACATTTTATGTATGCTTCTAGGTTGCCAGCATTCTTCTTTATAATAATACAACACCACCAACAACAACAGAGCCTTATCCCAACCATTTGGGGTCGGTTACAGGAGCTTTTGATATTTATAATAATAATAATAAATCCATCAAGTTTAATGGTATGCATTGATTACACAGCAAAAGGAGCCTGCATTCACAACTCAAGACTCCTTTTACCATGCAGTAGCTGAGGTGACAGGCCCAAAAGGGGTTTACGTATTTCATGGCAATTCAAGCCCGATAACCCTCCACTATGGCAAATAGGTACTTTTGTTTTTCATTTAATTTTTCTAATAAAAATAAGGCCATCATTTCTGGGATGCACAAAAAACATGGGCATTTATTCCATATGGCTTATTAGGCTGAAAACCTGAATCTATTCACCTGGAGAGAGGTGGGTGGCAAAACGTGTGGGCCTTCCTTCAGGCCTGCCTCCTCAGCTATTGTGTGCAAAGAAGTCTTTTTAACAAAATAAAAATGAATACATAATCCAGCAGTCTGCTTTATGTGGTTGAAATATGGCCTTCTTGATTAAATTGTAATAAGTCAACTAAGGTAGAATTCTTTGGCACAAGCTTCCATTTATTATTTGCTTCCAAAGATCATTTGCTGGTGCGATTGGAAAGAAAGAAACAGCTACATTTTTTGTGACAAATTCATTGATTTTTGCCGAGGTTGTGTAGCGGACCGGGTATTTACTTTCTCTTTGCTCCTCTATTCTTGAGGACTTCAAGGATACTAAGTATTCAGATTTTGCACTTGGATGGGAGACTCTCATTCTTAGTCCTTCCTGTAGTTGATTCTGTATAATGTATAGTATTCTTGTACATGCTTTTTTTTTTCCCTTCTCTCTCATTAATAAAATTTCACCTAATATCTCCCCCCCCCCCCAAAAAAAAAAAAAAGAAAGAGAATTAATAGCCTTTATTGCAACTAATATTCTCCTTTTAGCTTCCTGCTGGATGAGTTGAATCAACTTACTATTTAATAATATCAGTAACCTTATCTCTACTAATATTATCTCTTCATGCCAGAAATGTTTTTTTATAATAAAAAATGTTTTTTTAGCTTCCAACTGAAATGCATGTGGAATTGACTTGCTAATCAAAGCTCATCTTTCAAAATTGTAACTGCTCAATGATACTTCCATCAAACAGGAAAATTGTTTGCAGAACTTTAAGCTACCAGAGCCTGTTCTATGTATTGGTGGAATTCTGCAAATTGAGCTGTTGGGTAGGGTTCAGAGACAACAATCGGATGGTTTATTCTATATATGGTAAGTAACCCAGTGTCCATATTTTTCTTGTTTTTACTTGCTTGTGATTCTAATGAGGATGCACTCTGGTGCTTGATGTTGCATAAGGGGCAAGTCTCCCCAGTAGGACCTTATCAATGCAAAAAAAAAAAAAAAAAGCTGTTGTCTTTGCATGGCCTGCCATTGGCCTAAATAATGTCTAGAATCATGTACTGCATAGTTTAGGTCTGTACTCAGTACTCTTTATTTAGTTCATATTGTAATAAAAGTCTCTCCACTTTATTGCAGTGGATCAGATTTTTCTATTGTCACCAAAAATATATTTATTATGAATATGGGGTTCTAAACCACCTTGGAGAGAATATCAATCCCAGGGTCCTTGAAATCCTTACATCCTTGGCGTAGGGTGACCAGTGAGGCAAATCGACCAAAAAAAAACAGAAGGATAACCATTATGTTCTTATAATAGTAGATTGCACTTCAAATATGAAGTATCTACTTGGAGTAAACTATTAGGATTCTGTGTTTTGGGAGTAACAGGGACGTTGGCATTAAGGTTGTTTTAAAATTACAAGGGTTACCTTTGGTTGGAAATTAGAAGGGTTTTCCTTTTTTTTTGGGTGAATACTAGAAGAGTTGGAAACATGTGTTTAGATCCGATTTGACCTTCTAATATATATAGTCCAATTGCATTAGTATTAAAATTTAATTATTTGGCTTATTGTAAGATAATCGGGTTGTATTGGCATGTTTCAGTGTGTCCCATGTTGAAGTTGTTGGCTGGCCACTCTTGCCTGCATTTGATGTTGAAGTCCATGATCGCACTGGGGAGTGCATATTGAAGTACTACCCTGAGTATTGCATGTCTCCTGCAAGATCATCTGAAGATGAGCTCAATGTTCTCTCTGGCTTGCGTAGTTTCGCAGCAAAGTTGAGACAGAGACGAGTGAGAGGTGGGAGCATATGATTCTGAATACGTTCTTTAGGAATGCTGCATTTGTTGGTGACGATGAATTTGATGAAGAGCTGGTTGCTTAGTGTGGATGTAAACTTGTTATTTTCTGCTTCGGGTAGAACTGAACTGCAGTCCCTCCGGTATACTTTGCCACCGAAAGCCCTTGCATCTAGAGAGAGAGATATTTTATGGGACGTGGCAGATGTTATTGTTATAGTAGTATATTGATCTTTGCGTTTCTCAATCTGATTTGTCCAACTATCCTGTTTTAAGAATGGGATGGCCTTTAACATGGACATATATTGTTTTGAGGGTTAGAAAAGAAATACAAAAAATTAAGGAGGGGCAGATGACATCTGCCTACAATCAGAAGGAAGTACATCAAAAGACCGAAGGGGGGGGGGGTGTTTGGAAAAGAGAGGTGTGTCAAATAAATATAGTTACTTGGTTAAGGATGTGAATTGCAACTAGTGTTGCAACAAGTTGGGAAGAGACAAGCAAGTTTTTAATCATAATAGGTTTTCAGTTAAGATCTTTGCTTTCTACCCAGACCCAACGAAAAAAATGGATCACTTTTTATAGATTTGTTGAGATTTTATTTTTGGAGAAACAGAGAGATTCGTTGAGAATGATTCTAATATTATTTAAGGCTTATTAGAAGTAGATATGGTGTTTGACTGGACCCTCGTGGACGGAAAAAAGATTAGATTAAGCTTGTATCACTTTGCTTACTTATGGATGAGTTATATGCAAGAGGAGGTTTGGTAATGTATCTTGTTTGTAGACGATATAGTTTAAATTGATGAGGCTAGGTAGGTGTTAAATTAAAAGTGAAAATTAAAAATATGGAAGGGTGTTGTAGAATCAAAAGGTTTTAAAATAAAATAATAAGCTAAAAAGGTTTATGAAGTAAAATTATTTATTTACTTAATTTTTGCTTCTACGCAAAAATTTATTTCTGGTGGGCACTCCTTTGAGTCTTCTTCTAAAGCTTCAATCAGCATTTTAGAGCATCCTCTACTTCCAGTCTTTTGACAAGCTTGTGCAGTCCTTAATCCGAAGAGAATAGCCTCACATTCCACCAGACCTCAGATTTCTTCTACCTGACCTTGTAATTACGAATTGTCCCCTTGCATCACAGATGATTATTCCCATTGTTGCAACCTGGTTATTTGTAGAAAGGGCTCCATCAAAGTTAAGCTTCAAAAAGCCGTCCCGTGGAGGCTCCCACTGGTTATTTCTATTTTTGAATGCTTCTTCCTCCTTTTGGAGGTACAGTTGCTCCATTTCTCTTATCATTCTGAAGACTTTATGTGTTTCCAAATGTGCCACTTATAATTGCTAAGCATGCAAGAATATGCAGTTTATCTCTATTTTTAATATCAAGAATCATAAACCAATGTAAAATCAAATTTTTGAAATTCATCTGACATCTACTTGTGCCCTTAGAGACAATTGAGATGCATACCAAACTTTCCCAATAAAAGGACAAATAACTAAGCCATGTAATATTGGTTTTTTTTATGATCTTTACATATTGGATATATTGTTTCAATATTAATGTTTATTTTTCTTAGGTTTGTTCTCATTGGTAATGCACCTTTACAAGCTCTCCACAGAAGTGTTTTATTTTGGGTTGAATTTGAATGTTTATTCCATAGAAATGAAATCGTTCTATTATATTCATTATTATTACAATTATTATTAGTGTTATCTATAACATTACTAATATTAGTATTATTATTTTTATTTGTATTTTCGTTCTCGTTTTGAGAGTTAGTATTATTTAATTAGTGTGAAAACAATTAGTGTCATTGCTTTGGTTCAATGGTAGCGGCTTGGGCTGTCCAGCATGGAAACAAGGGTTCAAGTCCTGTGAACAACTACTTCATTCAAAAAGCCAAAGGTAATGTATGTTTCTCGTCCACCCCTCCCATCACCCTGTAACTACATGACCAACACTGGCTTATGACGTTATTTTATCATTGAAATTATTATCAGAATGACTTCCATTATTTGTGTTCACACTATTGGTATTATTATTAATATTTTCAGTAGAAATTCTAATATTATTGTTTCTGTTGACATTATCGTTACTATTATTATTCTTATTATTATTAATTTCATTCTCATGATTACCATGACTATTATTATTATTATTCAAAAAGTTACTATTGTTACGATTCACATTGTGTCTATTAACATTATCTCTATTATTTGCTTTATTACTTTGATTTAGTATTTCAATATAATACCCTGTTCTAATCTTATAAATTCTTCTTTTATCCTTATCCCAAAAAAATTTATCATCAAAATTATTTTCACTTATGTATATTTTTCAGATTTAGAGTTTAAAATTTCTTATAAAACTTGAGTTTTCCTTCCCCATTTTGTTAATTTATCGCATCTTTGACTTTTTATATTTTGCAATATATTGGCTTTTGAGAAATAATTCTATACTCTTTTATTGTTGGAATCCATACATCCTCCCAGAACCTTATAATTTTCCCATTTCCTATTTTCCATCTTAGTCATTTTTTAAATAATTATTTTCTTTTTACAATACTCTTCCATGATTAGGCATTATTGTTTCTACTCTTTGCTTCTAGAAAACTACTATTTGGGTAATATATTGATTTTAAAAACCTAACCCATAAAGAATATGGATTATTTATTATTCTTTAAGTTTGTTTTTCCAATGAATCTTTATTAAATGCATGTAGATCTCTAAATTTCATTCCACCATCCCTTTTATTTTTTTCTCAGGTTTTCCATTTTATATTTTTAATCTAAATTTTATTACACCTTCTCCTTTATTTTTTCCTCAAGTTTTTTCCATTTTATCCATTTTTTTTTTTCGTTTTCTTTTTTATTCTAAATCTCATTCCACCATCCCCTTCAAAGTGTTTATTTTTGTTATATTGGTTTAATCATCCAAAATGAGGGAATTAGGGAAGGATAAGTGAATGGAATGTTGTACGATTGATGTACACAATTAAATTGAAGGGAAAAAAAAAAAGACAATAACACTAGCTATGCATTACAGAGTAGAATATGAGGGATCTTTTATCTGGGTTTGAGTAATTTGTAATCACTCATGCTTTGAAAGAGACAAATGTTGAGGTTATTAATGTTGCTAAGGACTGTATCTCTAGGCATGGGTCTTGAAAGAGTTTCTCAACTTGTGAGACTTCTAGTCCCTCTTTTGTTTGATATATTATCCTTTTAACAAGAAAATAGAATAGATGAGCATAGTTGGAAAGGATGTTAAGAATGAAAAACTAGAAATGATATAATTATAAATGTATGCATTCATGGAAATAATAAGGAAATAAATATATCACTAAGATTTGTTAGAGAGATAAAATCTAAGATTCTAATTTGATTGGATATTATTAGGTTGGATTAGGATTGGATTTTATTTGGTTTTTATATTTATCTTTATCATTGTCTATTTAAACCTCTAACTAGAAACATTGTAGCACGTTCAAATTATCAATGAGAATCTTATTTCTTTGAAATTTCTCATGGTATTAGAGTGAGACAATTGGCCTTGATCATGTTTTTTTGGTAAGCAGCATATGTCACTTGTCAAGCCTAATTTATGTTCTCATTATGTTATATATTTTCTTCTTTTTGTTGTCATTGGTCCTTTGATGTTGATGAGGTGGAAAGATTGTTTCTATTGACATTGATGATTAGAGAACGGTGGAAGAAAATCTGTTTTTTGGATTTTCTTGTAACTAATATCGAAGGAAAGGTGGAGATAAAGAAGAAGAAAAAAAGTATGCATGAGAAATTCAATAGTCCATTGTGGTCAGCTCCCTCGCGATACATGAGAAAATCAAACCCATTGCAACTACAATCTTATGTGAATATAGTCCACTGTGATAAATTCACATACAATACATGAATAAATCAAAAACATTATGTCTATTTCTATACAACATTCTATGGTCAATTCTCATGCAATGTATAAAGAAATCTAGACCCATCATGATGTTTTCCTATGGAGGCAAAAAAAAATCTGATTTCTTCCATCCACACAACCACTACTCTATCCATCGGGTCATTTTCAATAAGTTTAACACCATCTTGCATTATCTCCTTGCAATTCAATATCATCGACCTTCAAGTATTTGCCATAGTGTTTGGTATTTCAAAAATATGAAGATTTTTGTCCAAAATCTCCATGCATTTGAAGGGGAGTAATAAGGAAATGAAGATATCACTAGATTTGTTAGTGGTAAAATATAAGATTATAATTTGATTTAATAAGGAAATAAGAAATCACTAGGATTTGTTAAGGATTCTTATCAAATCAAATTCTAATCCAATATAATAATTTCCAATCAAATCATAATCTTATATTTTATCTCTTTGACAAATCCTAATGATATCTTATGTCCTTATTAGAAAATTAGGTAGTAACAATTGGTAACAAGGCGAGGAAAAATCAAGTGAGATGGTTCACTTATGTGCAACAAAAGCCAATGACTTCAACAATGAGAAGTGATATTATGCAAGTTAGAGACCAATAGGACAAAAGAAAGGCCTAAATTACTCAGGTTTAAAATAAAGAGAAAAGATATGAATACTTATTAACCCCAAGGGGTAGCACAATTGTCAAGATCACACCTCAGGAAGTGGAGGTCCTAACTTCAAATTGTGCCTCCTTGGGGCCACTTGCCCAGACATTAAAAAACACAATTTACTTGGTGCGTGAGAGGATATATTTGAGAACTTATACCACTGCAGGATCTGTGTAGCCAACCCTTGTATTATTATTATCTTATTTTTCTGTTTTGGTAAGCAACCCCATGTAATTTAGACGAGGTTTTGTTGATTTTTTTTTTTTTTTTTTTTTTTTGGTAATAAGAATATGTTAGATTAAGGCAAGAATGCACCCAAAATACAAACACCAACCGAAGACATAGAAGCCTCTAACCAAACAGGAGACATAAAGGATCCAAAGTACAGAGAAACATAATTGAGGTCATGGGTTGCTAAAAAGAACGAAGTCCAGTAGGAAGTTCATGGACTCCACGAAAAGCTAATAACATCAAACATAGAAACTAGAGTTTTACAGCTCATAACAAGGCCCTTGACAGACCAAGGACTTGAGGGTGAGGGTGAGGGTCTTGATAAAAGAAGAAAAGAAAAGAGCAACTGTAAAATCGAGGGTATATTCGTTTTAAAACTATAGAATTCCCTGAAATGTCTATATTACGACAGATTCGTGTCAGAATTCAGCAATGTGTCTATATTACGATAGATTTGCATCAGAATTCAGGAATATGAGCTCAGAAGATTGGAAATGCTACCACCAATAACTATTGTTTTAGCCGGCAGGATCCAAAAAATCCGTATGCCCAAAATATGCAGTTGGTGCATGGTAGAGAGCCCACTGCATATTGAGGTACATTCCTTATAAATGGCATTTCGAATGACAACTGCTGTTTTATTGATAATATTTCTAATGAAAGATCCATACCATACCATATAGGAACGCATCGGATGACCTCATTCATACCCATGGCACGTCATGTATTGTAACTTTTCCACCATGAATTACAGTTCTTCAACATTCCTGAACTGTTAAATTTTCTTTCGATGAACATGCTTTGAAAGTTGATTTTTAGTTTTTTTCTTCACATGGCTATATTGGTCTGAGACTTACCACATGAAAAGAGGGTGGCATTGAGACACATATGGACCAAGTTTGCACTGTCACACCGGCTTTCCACATGGCCGAATAGTGAGTCCGGATCTGCTGAAATTTTAGTCCGGATCTGCTGAAATTGAAATTTCAGCAAATTATGCTGAAAAACCAATCCCAACACATAATACTTTTGATAAACATTCTTAATTATCCTAACTACCCACGAAACAAGATTATTAATATCTTTCTTTGATCCTGTTTAGTGGATATGACAGTGTCATGTTAAGATTGATATTTGAGCATTTTTGCTGAAAAATAAATTTCAGTCCGGATCTGCTGAAATCTAATTTTCAGCAAAGTATGCTAAAAACCAATCCCAACACATAATACTTCTGAAATATTCTTAATCATCCTAACTACTCACTAAACAAGATTGTTAATATCTTTTCTTTGATCCTGTTTAGTAGATATGACAGTAGCATGTTAAGATATGTTTTTCAGCATTTTTGCTGAAAAACAAATTTCGGCAGATCCCGACTCCAGCAAATCTGGCCTCGTAACAGTCATATGTCCAGTTATATAATTTTTCTGAACCAACCTAACGGCTCCGCTTCATTTAAGCTAAAACTAGAAGCATAACGCTAAAAGCACTTACTATTACAAAGTTTTGCTTCATTGACCCATATATCGTCAGGGAGGCAACTACAGCCATCTGTTGGAATTAAGGGGGTGGTAGCCCACCATAGATTTAAGGCCCACCCAAGCCGAAACCCATCCAAAAATCAATTACCATCCTTTGTGCTTCCATCCAAATGAAAGGGAATACAATTGATGGTCCCATCTTACAGGAAAAAAATGGCCTCGTCACCTCCAACTGAACTCCACTTGAGAAAAACAGACAGGGTTAGGAACAACTTCAAGCTACAGGGAAGTAAATTCCCAGGAAACGGAGAAACCAATATATTATATCAGATCAATATATCAAAGAATCTGTTTAGGATGTGCAAGGATTACATTACTCTTGTAAGAAAACAAAATGGCAAACCCGCAAAACTGCCAACCCAAGCAAACTTGACGGCTAAAAACCAGAGCAACAGAATATTTCACCATGACAAACCCGAAAGACATCTTCAAAGCACCTGTACACAACTTCATGACAGGGCACTTCCCCACCAATAGTCACCAAGCCAATGAGTAGCACAAACTTTGTCAGTGACACCTTGCCATAACCCATGCCCCCAGGGTCACTGTTGTACATTCCATCCTGGGTATTCATGAGAAATATCCTGGGCTATTTCTGGCAAATCAGACGTTCTCTGATTAAAGCTGTTGCCTCCAACCCCAGAACAGTTGCTGTTAGAGGCAGCCTTAAAACTGTTGATTCTGTTTGTTGTCGCCCCCATAACACTGTTGGATGCATTAGCAGCTACAGCAATAGCATTGTTACCTAATCCTACAGCACTGCTGACCAAATCAGAGCCCCCAGCCATCACTTGCAAACCACCACCCCCTGTGGTTTCATCAACTCCACTGAAGACATCCTCTCCCACATTCACATTTGCATTCTGCCCGCCATAAGCCTGCTGCTGCTGCTGTTTTTGCACCCCTCTATTGTTACTCATCATCTCTTGCAACAGTTGTTGGATCATGTGCTGCTTTAAGGTCTGGTTGCCTTGAGAGGACTGTGGATTGCTCTGTTGGATGATTAGGTTATTAGCATTCAGTGACTGCTGCAGCTGCTGGTGTTGATGAGGACTCAACAAGCCATTAACTGGTACATTCTGCATAGATACAGGAGTCAACGACCGGGAGCCTTGAAATGGAGAAGACTGTGTTTGGTTAGAATCATTGAAGGAAGACAAAACCTCCTGTTGAAGCAAATTAGTGTTTGACTTCATAGAATTCTGTCTAAGAAAATTCTGGTAATTGCTCAGTGCAACAGCAGCCTGTGCTGAGCCGTTCAAGATTCCGCTCCCAACAATGTGGTTATTGTTTCTGTGACTGCTTAGACCAGGATGCATTACCATTTGCTTATCCAGGATGTTACAGTCAGCTGGCAGACCCTGAGCACTCACTTGCTGCTCCATTTCCTGCATCTGAAGCTTGGCTGTAGCAGCCTGTCGGGGATAATTCTTCAAGCTCTCTGCAAATGGAAGTTGCTCTCAGATTGGAACAAAAATGTTAGGTGATTTACTAATTGAACAATAAAAAGGCAAAGCCCCAAATATGAATATTCAGCATGTGCAAACCTTTCACTTTAATATAGCTGTACAAAAACAACACAATTAATGATACACTGTAAAAGCTGCTGAGCCATTCGATTCTGAACATATGATTGATTACTTAAAATTCTAAGGGAATGTATGACCACTAGTAGAGTAGGTTCCTTACACCTTTCCACCAATGGGCCTGCACATGTCCTTGAATATCCATTTGTCACAGATGCAGGATAATCTCAAATATTGTAATTCCTGTGGGTTATGGGCCCACACTGCACCGAACAATTACTATAGAACTAAATTTCAATGAATTGAGTTCAACCAATCAACCAAATATAGCTGGAACTAATCTATCAGTCCAAATTTTCCTACTTGGACACCTTCTTTGCTTTCCTACACACAGACACTACACTCAAGTAGGAAAAACTCATATATCCTCCCCTAATTTCTCTAGCACACCTCTTTCTTATACCTCTAAACATGGAAGCCTCTATCATTCGTATCGTCCCCTCTCCTAAATTCTCTCAATCTCAACCACTTTTCTCATATCCTTAGTTTCCATCTTTATCCCCTCCAATTAATTGGTAATAAAATCTTGTCAAACAAATCCTATCTTCTTCCTAGAATCTCTCCTTCCTAAACATTTGAACTATTTTTTTTCCTTTCATCCTTTCCCTTAAAATCTCTCATTATCTTTCCTATTAACTCTCTCCCCACTTCCCTAAAATCTCTCACCTCTCCCTCTTCCACGTCCCACCTCTCCCCAAAAATCTCTCTACTCTCTCCTCCAAGTCCCCCTATCTCACGACCCCTCTTTCATTCCTTCCTATTTTTTCTCACCCGCATCTCTAAGGCCTTCAATATCTATCCTATTTTTTCTCCCCAATATATCTCAATAATGTCATTATTACATTTTTTTTCTCATTCATTACACTCTTAACGTGAGTTCGGATCTGCTGTTAGATTTTCAGCATTTTAGCTGAAAAACCAATTCATGCTCGCTATATATCTTTTGAATAGATAAAATTTTAAGAGTAATAACACCCGTTAATGTTGTATCTTCTAAAAACGAATAATTATTTATAAAAATTTTATTTCATTTTCAAGAATTCCGAAAATTTGGGATTATCCGTTTTCTGCCTCCAAAATTGGGGGAAAAAGAAATACTGACAATTGCCTACTGGAAATCTTTCAACTCTATCTCCCATGAAAATTTCACCAGCCCAAAGATAACCAGATGCCATATAGGTCATTCATGGACACATCCGACGGCTATATTGTATTTGGACAAGTGAAATTTCCTGTCCAAAAACTTGATTTCAGTAATGCAACTAATATTGGTTGACCGGTGTTTGGAGTTTCTCCGCACTATGAAACACTCTTTCTTTTGTACAATGTTTCAGTTTAAACATCAAAAAAACTTGAAATTCTCACAGACTTGTCCTTAATGACACACTCATCCATATATTGGAATTGGTTGTCGAGCAATAACGGAAAAGGTCACTGCAAGATGAAATTCTTACTACTGAGGCTCTTGGGGGAGAATAACAGCCTCTTTATTAACGGTGGTTTGGGTGACATCTTCAATGAGAAGATATATTAGTAAACTATTCAAAACTTTTTTGCTGTGATACTGTCTTTTCAACACCATTTTCATGGTGTTCGGTTAAGCTTTAAGTCCGTTCTTGTTCTTGAAACCGAACCTATTTCTTACTTTTCCTTGAAATTTCGACCACCAAATCCAAGATTTGTCACCAAAGGATCCTTCATCTCATCAATACGAAGTTAATGGAAACTTTTTTTGGTGTATTTTGGATACATTTAGAGGCATTTTTTAAAAGCTCTGAACACCTTTGGGCAAAGACTCTTACAGTCGTCTCCATCAAATGACAGCCTCTTTGACAATTGCCTTCGGCATCTCTGTTTTCGACATATGTAGTCAATAAAGAAACAAAAAGTCCCAACCATTTAGGATTCTTGGAATAAAAAAATTATTTTATAAACAAATTAATATTTATTCTTACAAAGAACGGTGTGACCATGTATTATTAATATTGTTAAAGTTTATCTATAAAAAAGGTATATGGAAATCTGGGATTGGTTTCCAGCAAATATGCTGAACAGCTATTCAGGCTTTCAACAAACTCTAACTCTTCTAACGCCCCTCCTCTATTACAGCAAACATTCTTCGGTGGCCTTTAAGAATCAGTGTTACACCACCAAGTCAATTTGGTCACAACACCATCCAACTCCATCGCGGTCAAACCATATATGAAGAAGCCTTAAATCAACTCAGTTAGTCAACTATAGAGAGGGACCTCGATCCATCCTCCCTAATCACAGGAACTCCCTCACCATCGTCTGCCACCTAGAAACCTGTAACACCTCTGTGCACCATCTATGAAAAAGACTCTATACCAACGACGATTATTTTGTGCACTCCATTTCCGGCTAGCCATCGTGGTCAAAGGAACACTACTTGTTACCGTACTCTCACTCAAACGATACAATCCATCCCAACACCTTTCTCCCTTCATCAGAACCAAACGGCCTCGTGTGATTTTCATGGCTCTACTAGTAGCTGAATACCTACACCTCATGGAGTCCAAACATCCTAGTGATATCACATTCCTCCACATCTTTGGGATACATGCCACACCACCCAAAGTACAAACCACTCCATCAAACAACTTGATCTTTACCGTCCCAACACTCATGACGTCACATCTGGACCCATCACCAAGAAACAAATCCTATATTCTCTTCCTAGATCGTATCAAAATATTTTTTCCTAAAACATGCATAAATAGGACAACCTGAATCTAATATCCATTCATCTTAAAAAATAATGTTCATACCTTTGGAGACTATTAGCGCATCTCCAAGATATTCATCATGTTCCTCTTCCTTTTGCGTCGCCATCGCCATAACACTATCACCAGGACTATCACTCTCATTTCTATTAACACGTTCTGAACAATCCATTTTTCTGTGATCAAACTCCTTGCAATAAAAACATTGCACTCGCCTTTTCCTCTAGACTTGGACCTACTATTCTTAGATCCCTTCACCGACGACTTTCCTTTTCCTTCCACATTCAAAGCACTTCCACTCACCGATGTCTCTCCTAAAGATTTCCTCTAAACCTCCTTATTAAGTATAACACTCAACACATCATTAAACTTGAGTATGCCTGAACCTAAGGAATTGTTCAAGGCTATAACCGAACCATCCCAACTTTCTGGCAAAGAAGACAACAACACCAATGCCCTAACTTCGTCATCAAAGATAAATCCTAGTGAAGAAAACTGGTAGGTAACCGTGTTGAATTCATTCAAATATTTATCCACACCTTCGTCCTCACCCATCTTCATGTTGAATAGCCTCTTCATTAGAAACACCTTATTAGATGTCAATGGTTTCTCATACATCCAAGACAAAGCATCCATGGGATCTTTCATGATTTTCTTCTTGGAAATATTAAGAGCAACCAACGACGATAAAGATAAACAAATCGTACCTAGGGATTTTTTGTCAAGCACCTCCCAATCAGCATCCGACATCGTTACAACTTTCTTCGATTTCCCTCCAAGTAGCTGATAGAGCACATCATCTATCTGCATCTTCCAATATGCAAAATTCACACTATTGAACTTTTTAATAGCAAACCTTGTGGATTCTTCTCTAATTGCTCCCACTCGAATCAAGAACTCTTCCAAATTGCAAACCTTGGTTTTTTATGAACCACCAACAGCAAACCTAGTTTTGCCTTTATCCCCACAACGAGGAACCTGGCTCTGACACCATTTGTTAGGATCAATACTCCTCTTGAGGCAAGTTCTTTGGGATGCAATAACAAACGTAAAATCACAAACAAACAGAAAACCATAACACAGACAATTACGTGAAAAACCCTAAAACCGAGTATGGAAGATTACAAGCTACAAGCTTCTTCATCTCTCTCACACTATCCCAACTCCAAACGTTGAGATGAAACCCTTTCTCTAACCTCTTCTCTCACAACCTGAGAAAGAGACCGTTATCTCACATTGAAGCAACCCCTTCAAAGAAAAAACCCTTTCCTCTAACTCTCTTACCCCAAACCACTCAATCTTGCCTTTAACATAACCCTAGATGAGCTTAAGAACATTATATAAGCCCAAAGAAAACAATTGGAGACTCTTTACGAAATTGCAACTTCTAATTTTGAATTCGCGATGTTGGATCAATCCAGCAAAATTCGTATCAGTCTAAGCCTACCCAGATCGGTCCATCAAGAAGTCGGATCGATCCAGCAATTCTCTGTCTGAACTGACCTACCTCGCTTCCTAGTTTTCTTCCCAATCTCCCAAACTCCGGTATTCTTTGTTCTTCCTTGGACTTCTCTAAATCAGTCTCCACACCCAACAGGCTTCAAACTAGGGGGGGTCGTATTGGGGGTACCCTAGAAGTTGGTGAATCATCGAATGGGAGAAGTCTGGAATAGAGACTCAGGTTGGAATAATGAAATGAACTCAATGGATTCTTTATCGACTCCTCCCTTAGATTCTACTGCCTTGGTGTTGAAGGATTCTAGTATGAGAATCAGCAATGGTATTGGTGATAGCAGTGGCTTGCAATGTTGGAAGGTTGAGAGCCTAGGGCTAATGTTGTACAATACACGGCAATTAGACCTTGAACTGCAACAACAACCTAGCCTTTGGGAGGGAGTTTGTTTAATGAAAAATACATAGGAGTTAAATCGAGGATAGGCTATCGATCAAAGAGGATTTTCAGGCTAGAATATTGAGCGCAATTCTCTGAGGGAGTTTGAAGAGATTCTCTTGGGTCTTTTATCCCTTCTATTGAGAGCTAATTAAAAAACATAAACGTGAAGATTCCTCCAAAGATCTAGTGGTGGCCTCAGAAAAGTAGAATCATATCTTAGACGTGTCAAAATGGGGTTTCATCAAATTGAAGTTGCCAATAATTTCTTAGGCCTTTCTTTAAGGGACATGAACAAAAAGCTTGGGAACTTTTCTTGACTTTGGAAAGGGAAGGGACAAAGAGGGATTTAAAACGATTTAATTTTAGAAAACAAAGGGAAATGAAGAGATTGGAATGCAGAGTGAACTATGAGAAGAATGGTAATAGTATGAGGTGAAGAGGATTGAGTTCCTAGCGTGGCGTCTAAACTTTAAAGTGGTCGAGTCTGGTTGAGTTTTCTAGGTTTTCTTAATTGCATATGTCAATTTTAGTTTTGTTTTAGAATGTGGGGTTTGGATAATAATAAAAAGAGGGCGGTTGTGAAGGAAGTGGTCCAGTCCAACAAAGCAAACATTGTCATTTTACAAGAAACCAAAATGAGAGGTGTTGATCAATCCCTATTTAGAGAAGTTTGTCCCTTCCAATTTGTGAATGGAATTTATCTTCCTTTGACAAGGGCCTCAGGGAGTATTTGGTTGATATGGGATGAAGAGTTGAAATGGAGAATTCCTGGGTGGACTCCGTCTCTATGTCTTTAATAGGGAAGTTGTGTGGAGCCAATGGTAGTTGGATGATCACTATGGCCCAATGAAAATTAGTATTTTCCAACGCTTTTTAGAGGAATTGGAAAGAATTCATGAGAGGTGGGGAGGGACTTGGCACATTGGGGGACCAGAAGATAGAAATGGCAGCAGTAGAAGATCCAAAGAAATAAGACCTTGTGGATTTTATTGATCAAATGGGGCTGAGATATCTTCATTTAGCTGGCCTTCATTATACCTGGTCTAATAAGCAATAGATGACGAGACTTGGAAAACTGGACAGATTTCTTCTATCCTCCGATTGGAACTTAAATGTTCCCATTTTTGAAAGGCGAATCCCTTCTGAGATCGATGTTTGGCCATGTTCATCTTTTGCTAAATGTGAAAGTACTGAAATTAGATCCTAGATCATTTAAATTTGAAAACATGTGGTTGTGCCATCCAGGCTCCAAAGATCTAATAAGAGAGTGGTGGTCCTAAATCCAAGTGTTACGAAAACCAAGTCAACAACTTAGACTCAAATTGAAGTGCCTGAGAGACTATCTTAGAAGGTGGAACACGGAGGTTTTTGGTTGTATAGAGGACAAGAAGAGAGACCTTCTTGATGAGATCAGGTGGTGGGGCTCCTAAGAGGAACAACGGGGCCTATCTAGGGAGGAACTTTCTCATAGAGATGTTGCTAAACAGGAATTTTAAAAAGTGGTCTTCTTGGAGGAAATCAAATGGAAATAGAAATCTTAAGTTCAACGGTTGAAAGAATGAGACAATAAAACTAAATTCTTCCATAGAATCGCTTCAAGAGGTAATCACAATCTCATTACTCACCTAAAAATTGGAGAAAACTGGGTGGAGGATAAAGATACTATTAAATCGCATGTGGTGGAGTTTTTTCACAAATCTCTATGCAGATCCGGGTATCTTAAGGCCCCCTCTTGATGGTCTTTATTTTAGATCTCTTGATGATTCCCAAAGAGATTGGTTAGAGACGGCACAGATCTCTTGATGATTCCCAAAAACACCTGTAAGTGTGGTTTCATCCTTCCAAATGTGTGTCCTTATGTGTTCAAGATGGTGAATCCATCAACCACTTATTTATTCACTGTGAGTTTGCAATAAAAGTGCGGAAAATCATTCTAGGAGAAGTGGGTTTGGTGGGGATATTTCCTGGAAACTTTATGCAGCTGGTCAATTCCTGGATGCTTCTGAGGCTCTCCAAAAAAGAGAAGAGGATGTGGAGCTTGATCATTCCTGTGGTCTGCTGGTCTCTTTGGTTGAAAAGGAACCAAAGAATCTTTGAAAACCACTCTGAGCCTTCCTATATGGTGTTTAGAAAAGCGAGGACAAATGGTGTTTTTGGGCAACAAACTCCATTGAATTGGGAGGGCACTCTTATGTTGATATCAAAAATGGGTGGGGCATATGAGAGATTCTTGTTGATTGTTGTTGCCCTCTTGGGTCTGGCTGTATCCTTCTTTGAAAGGAGACATCTTTCCCCCTTTTCATAAAATTTTCTTATAGCGCAAAAAAATGATCTTCCAATTTCCTTCTCTTATGAAAAGCAACAAAGTTGCTTCTCATGCTTATGGACTCCTGCATCAATTACATTCCTTCCATACAAACCAGCATAACAAAAATGGTGACAGATTCCTTAAAATCTGACCTTGCAGAATGAAAAGATGGCATGCCCACCCATAGATCAAATCATTTTGGTTACAAGGGGTAATGCAACTGAACACAGGCTGTAAGGAAATAATGACACCCCTGAATAGTGAAAGGGCAACGTATTAGCAAAATGCACCACTAAGCATGACTTTATTTCTCAATATGAGATGATCTATCTTCAACATCTTGTCCAAGGAGGCTGTCACCACGAACAACAAGACCATGAAATATGTGGGCCCCAGATGAAATGGTCAGAGAAATAGAATCTTTCCAAGCCTTCAAGGGTTCAAAAATTGGAGCTGATAAAAAATAAGCCCCTGTGATTTGTGATCCAAATGCACTTATCTTCAGAGCCTAGGTCAATCTTTGTTCCCTCCAACCTCTCGAGTAACCATTTAAGAACGTCACCTCCCAGTCGTTAACATGGCAGCAAAACTGGGAAACCACCCCAGCCTTCTCGTAACAGCCTTGCAGCAACTTCAAATGATGGCTTTAATCAGAGCAAGGCAATACAAAGCTAGGAAGTCCTACTATGAGTTGCACCAAACATCCTCCCAAAACCTAATGTGAACCCCCTCACCAGCCTCAAAAGAGACAAAGTTGTGAAAATGTCTTTCCACAGGCTATAAACCATTTCTATTGTCAGCTTCTACTTTGACAATCAGGAGAAAACACCCCACTTACTAGCTACTACCTTTTGCCACAAATTTCCTTGTCCCTCCCCGAATTGCCACACCCAACAAGTCCTTATTCACCAACCTTCCCCAACCTCAAAGTTCTTATACCCATACCTCAATTGTCGTTCAGATAATAGACCTTATTCCATTCAATTAGGTGATATTTTTTTATCATCAGAACGACCATCTTATGGAAAGTCCCTCTCAAGTCTTTCAAGTCTGCCAGCAACTGTAATAGGCATTTGGAAGAGGAACAAGAAATAAATAGGAAAATTACTGGTGCCCTTATGGTAGAATGACATCCTGGGATTCTTCATGTGTTTGGACCTCACACTTCTGGCAATCTAAGCAATAGCCTTAGCCAGTAACTACCAGCCACACCCATTAAAACCTTAGGAAAGCAGCAGGCATTCCCACCTGCTCTTCTAGGCACCTTGGACTTAAGAGTTAAGGTTGTCAATGAGCTAAGCTTGAGCCTTGTTTAAAGCTCATAGAGCTGAGCCTAAGTTTTTATGTGAGCTCGTTTACTGAGTGAACTTGAGCCAAGCTGCCCTAGCTCAGCTTGTTAAAAGCTCATCTCAGTAACAATTTTATATATGTAAATAATAAATTTAAATATAGAATTTATAGTAAGAGCCAAGAATTTTCTTTTTTACTATATTTCACAATCAGTCAATTTTTTTTTTCTATTACAAAACCTATTTCTATTAAAAAAAAAAACTAACAAAAAATTAGCTTTACAAGGCGGCTTGGCCCAACGGTAAGGCTTATCGTTAGCATCCCTGGTGGCACAGGTTCGAGTCACGGGAACAGCCTCTCTAGAAATGGGGGTAAGGTTGCATACATCTTACCCTCCCCAGACCCCGCGTTAGCAGGAGCTTCGTGCACTGGGTAGCCCTTTTTTTATTTATAAAACTCTAATAAAAAAATCTGTGTACAAAACCTACTTTCCCAATGTCCCAAATCCAGCAACGTCGCACCACCATCATCATGGGCCAAACCATAAACCCCCAAACCCCAATCTGATCCTGTGCTTCCCATTACTTATACTGTGGTTTTCTTCAACTGTTTGATCTACATGGACAGGTGGTACAGCAACGACAGCAGTCAGCCCAGCCCCTCTTTTGGGACCACAATAAGCATTAAATTCATTTTCTTTAAATCCCAAAAGTACCCCTGTTGTCAAGGGTTAATGAATGCCACAGATGATGGCAACACAACCCCAATTAAATTATCACCACTAAGCTCAACAAAGCAAGACTTCAATCCAGATGATTATCATATTGGGCTTGACATCAGTAGTGTTAAATTGTCGAAGAAGCCTGTGTCAGTTAACATCAACATCGCCATTGTTAATCCAAAGAACTACACCCTATAGGTCCAATACGATGACAAATCCTAGGTGATGGATGTTTACGTGGTCGAAGAAGGGAATACCAAGCTCATAGGACCAGTTCTCAGTGAGAAGATGAACCTCAAGGATCATGTGAATCAGTATTTGTACTTGGGGTTCACTGCATCGACTGGTCCGACCCCTCAGCTGAGATGGGATTTGATTGTAGAGAAACTTTTGGAATAGAAGAAGTGAGTAAAAGCCATGGTTGTGGTTGGTGTTGCAGTGGTGGCATTGTTGCTAACTTCTGTAGTGGGGATAGGTTATCCACATCATGGTTCAAAATTTCAGTGAAATTTATCGAAATTCTGTCGAAATTTCCTCACTTCAAGGGGTGGCAAAATGAAATACTAGGGGAATACAAAAATTCCAAAATTTCTTCGAAATGTCACCGAAACTATGTCAATATCTGCGAAATATTTACGAAATTTGGTGAAGTTTCACTTAAATCAATACTTTCGATAGGTTTTATTATGCATGAATTGAGCTATACCCATCTTAAATCTATTTGTTTGCTATAATTTTCAATTTGTTGATTCTAGACCAAAACAATAACTCCACTTAAAACCTTTCTAGTAAACAATATTATTTGATTTTTGTTTATAAGATAATTAAAATGATTGCTTTCTAAAAATAGTAAAACATATATTTATATAATTGAAACTTATTTACATATATATATGCATAAA
>JAOXJP010065363.1:0-15504 GCA_025762735.1 Platanus orientalis | reverse complement strand
TAACAAATTTAAACCAATTAAAAAATTTTAACCCTAAATTATCAAAATATGCTCGAATCTTGAATAAAGACAGCTTTGTGTCCCGCTTCTGTCTGCTAGGCATACGTGCAGATCTTTTGACTCATCCCTCCTATAGTACCCAAGATTCAATGCATATTGCATTTACGAATAAAAAAGTAAACAATAAATAAGACAATATCCGATGGTTCACAAGCAACTTTGTATTATCCCACAAGCTCCACGATTTCTTTCCCTTGAGGCACTGATTGATATACCTATATGTATATATAACAAACTGAAAAAGCTGAACAGATTTAGAGATATAGAAAATGCTGCTAATAAAATAACTTATTTCATAAGAGTTTTACTGAGAAAAGTTGCAGTTTGTCCTCACTCACACAACCAAGTAAACCTGCCCCCCAACCTGAATACTTCATGTCATAGATGGAATGTGAATGTTCTTTAAGATTCTGAACAACCTGTAACGAAGGCAGCTCCCACAATCTCAGTCTATGGGTCATTTCATCCCCACATGCAAACAATGGATTGCAATTCTCGATGTTTATTATTGTAGATTTGGGGAATCGAATATCATTTACATAGGCTGATGCAGATCCCAAGTTTTGGTAATAGCTACCACTTATCTTCTTGAAATGAACATGAGAACCTTGCACGCCTTGCCCAAGAACTGTGGGTGAAGGGGAAAGTGAGGGTTGAGAACCGACAGCATCATTGTACATCTGAACTTTGGGACGAAATGAAGCTACAATGTCATCATTTGAGGGAGAATAAGCTAGTGATATACACACTCCTTGGTTCTCCATTCCAGGAACCAGAAAAGGCCTTCAATGAGTCAATTAAACATATATTAGCACAATCCATCATTAACAATAAATGTTAACATCAACAACAACAAACAGCCTTATCCCAACTATTTGGGGTCAGCTACATGAATCCTGTTCCGCCATTCCGCTCTAACAATAAATGTTAACATATATTACCAAAAATAAAAATAAAGAAATGACAACATACAAGTAGTTTTTGTCTTATCATTTCAAAAGAAACAGAAACAAGAAGGAAGAGAAGCAAATTTGAAATGCTCAAAGTTATCCCATAATACAGAATATATCTACATAATTTGGGTCACTAATTTCTGGGTCACTTATTATCATTCTGATAATATCTGCATTCTCACTATTTATAATCATGTACATCAAATTGATCTTGTTAGTGCAGGTAGGCCTGGCATATGCCTGCATTACTAAGTGTCTTACTTCCTTAAATCTTCCCAGACTAACGTATGTCATATTCTATCATTCACAATCTGGTAGTCTTATTAACTCTAATTTTTATTGCAAGTTCCTTTGTTAATTTATATTATTGTTCTAATCGAGATTCAAGAACTAGGTTATGCATGCAACAAAGCCATCCACTCAATTGCAAACACCTTTATACTGGCTACTGACTTGGCAAATCACAGCCACATTCCTGTAAAGTTTGGTATGACTAAACAAAGTTAGTTGACACACCTCTACCTCCCAAAGCTAAGACACTCGCATGATAGCGCATAGCATCATCAATGAATTCTAAGATTTTGTCATTTTTTTTTGTGGATAAATAATGATTTTATTAAGGAGCGAAAGAGAAAGAAATAAAGTACAACAAGGCAGAAAACCCCCAGGCTAAGAGCCTCCAAATAGAGAATCAAGCATTACATCAAAAATAAAATTCCGTCAAGCCCCACTGCCCACTTAGCAATCTTATCTGTTAAAGAATTTTGATCTCTCGAGATATAAGCCAAAGAAACATTCATACTGGAGACTAGCTCCCGGATCTCATGAACAATATTAGCATATTTCTACGCTCCCTTAGAAAGACCCAAATCCCAACCCACCACCATTTTGGAGTCCCCCTCAACCAAACCATCCCTATGAACTCCGAGTTTTTTTAGTTCTCGAAGCCCCATCAACTCGGCCTTTGTAGAGTCACCATGAGCAATAGGACCAGCAGCCATATGAATAACCTTGCCAATATGATCCCTAATCACTCCCCCAGAATTGCTTGGGCCCGGATTGCCAAAGGATGAACCATTAAAGTTAAGTATCTTGGGGAGGCTGCCACTCCAAATGATGAGACTTCTCCTTAAAGGGGCTTGAGGAGATAGAAGTGACCCAATCTCTAGCGAAAATAGACATAGACATACCTTAGAAAGCTTTTTCAACAAAAATCCAACCTCCAACCTCACGAACAATGCTACCAATAATTTCATTCTAGGATTTGTATTTACCTTCAAAAGTCCTTTTGATTCTTTCTTTCAAAATTCCCCAAATTATTGTATGAATAAGACAGCCCCAAAAGATTTTGGTTCTCTCCCCCAAACCTAGAACATTTCAAAGAAAGAACAAATCCACCATATCTTTTGGCATTTCTCAACTGAGATTGATTTTAGACAGGAAATAAGCCCAAACCCTGAAGAGAAGGAATAATGAATAAATAAATGATTCGCTTGTTCCTCATCCTTCTTGCAAAGCACGCACCAATTTGGGGGTAATAGCATGTACGGTCTTCTCTTTTGTAGAATATTCATAGTGTTGATTCGGTTGAGAGCCACTGACTAAGAGAATGCTTTTACCCTGGGAGGAACCAGAGGATTCCAAACTTTACAGATTGGGAAAGAAGAGGCATGACTATTTGAGGAATAAAGAGAGAAACATAGACTTTGATGATAACATCCTTTAAGAGCAACGTGAGGTTACCAAGCATGTCTACTTCCCAGTCATAAAGATCCCGGGAAAACTCAATATTCCAGGAAAGACCTGAATGGGGACCAGATAAAACCTCTAAAATCATGGCCTCTTTGTTTTTCACTAAATTGAATAATCTAGGAAAAACAAAGGATAAACATTGCTCCCCCCACCAAAGATCCAACCAAAACCTAATGGACACCCCATTACCCATAGAGAAATGGGTAGAAGAAAAAAATGAAGGGAAGATGAAGATAATATTCTTCCAAATCAACGAAGTAAACTGTGAAGGAGAAGATTCACGTTCCACCCATAAATTAACTCCAGTTACTTTACCCAAAAAAATATATAGTTCAGTTATCGTGAAAGGTATTCACAAAGATTTGAGTGTTTGATGAAGTTTGTGCATTTAAAGATGTCAGCTTGCTTAGTAAATTTTGCGTGTTGATACCACAAGATTGTGTCCATCTTCACTCGTTTGCCTACCCACCCAAATAGTGCACACATGAGAGAGAGAGAGAGAGAGGGCTATCTATGAAAAATTATTTCCTCATTCATCACCTTTACATTTTGGTGTAGAACAAATAGATGATAGGATCAAAGATAGCTACCGCTACGAGTAGGGCTGTTAATGAGCCGGGCCTAAGCCTCCAATTGAGCTCATTAGCTAAACAAGCCTGAGCCAAGCTGCATTGAGCTCAGCTCGCTAAAAGCTCGGCTTGTTAAGGGCCTAATTTTTATATATAATATAACTTAACATGCAAAATGATCATAGTACCTCCTTTTTTTATATAATATTTTAGTTCAAAATTTGTATTGCTCTTAAAATACTTGTACGTGAGTGATGGAGCAAGGATTGAAAATACACCAATCTTTTACTAAAAGAAAACTGACCAAAAAGTAAGAAAATAGAAAAAGTGACTGACGAAAACACTTACATAGACTGACAAATGATGGCCTTTTATGATTGAACATATTATGACTCTTTTAACCCTATACAAGTTCGTTGGGCACACAACTCACTGACTAAGTTTGGCGAGCTGAGCTCAGTCCTCAGGCTCGTCACGAGCCTGAGCCTTATCCCTGGGTAACAAGCCTGAGCTGAGCTGGGACACCCCTAGCTACAAGCCCACACCTGAATTCATACAAAGGATTTACTAGAAGACCATAGAAAAAGATCATATTTAATTCCACTACCTCAAACAGAAACCTTAAATGTATATTTGGGAAATATGGGTTTAAAAGAACATTAAATGGACTCCAATGAAATACCTAAGACTACTAAATGCCTCCAACTTACCTATGACATGCAATAACTTTCCAAAATGACTTCAATATACATGCAACATTATTAAAAGAAGAGAATTCTTGAGCAAGCTTACCAAACTCCCAAACATTACACTCAATGATCCAGATTCACAAACCCAAACATTAAGGATCCTAGTTATCAAAGATTTCTCCCTCTTCCCCCAATCTCAGAAAACTCCTAGATTATCCACCAAGGACAAAAGAACCAAAAATAAAGTTATTCTATAGCTAGTAACGTTAATTACCTTGCGATGGATCTATCAGCTCCTGATGAGTTTGCCTAGCCATATCTTTGATAGAGCTCTTCATTAATCTTTGGGGATTCTGTTTTGTTAATCCATGAACCATTAGTAAGTGGTCACTCAACCTACTTTACCAAAAATCAGTAACAATTTCCTTGTCTGATGCTGATCTCCTGCACGTCCAACATTTCTTCAATCTATTAATAATCGGCCTTCAGAATCGAACACATCAGATACAGGAGAAATGTGCAATACCAGAGGCAAATCAATCGCATAATCATTAACCACCACCTTCTTCAATATTCTACACGGATCAACTTTTCTGAACTTCAATATGCAGTATGTACCGACACGAAAACTCCCATTTCTCAAACAAACCACCAATTCTCCCACTCTTGTCCCCTAACATCCACATCCGATTTCCGATTTAAAACAGGCATTACTTTGTTTAATTTTCCAATGCACTTATTCGTAGACCACCTGAATCCTCTTCGCAAAAGTATAAATATCATCACTACCATATCCCACAACTGCTAAAGGTGCCAAATCAACTGTATGCAGTGGTGTTTCACCATGAATATCACGAATAAGATTTCCCAGTTATTCAATTAAAATTGTTATTGCACGCAAATTAGGGTTGAGACAGGACTGTATCCCATTGTGTTAGATGCTTTCTTGTCAAACAACTCAACATGCTACCTAAACTAAAGTTAACTACCGTGGTCTGGCCCTCTCTTTGAAGGATTTAAAAACTGCTGAAACAGAAATGTACCCCATTGGCTTCACTCTGGAATTAAACTTCGGTCCCCGTGGAAGTGGAATTAATTCATCGAAATTTATGAAAGTCCATGGAAACATCATTAAATCATGGATGGAAACATTATGCAAACAATGTAAATTTTAGATGAAAAAAAGAAGATAAAATAAACAACAATGCAACTTAAGAATTATTACATAAGCAAGACAACCATTTATAATGGTTTAAGAAGACCAACTTTTTGTGAAATACGCGGAATTGGGAGTGGGTTTGGAAGGCTTCTGTGGGAGGAGGGTTCTTGGTTAAGTCTTACTATGGGCATATAGCAACGATAGGTCAAATGGATGGCCCTTGGAGGGAAATCTGGAACCATAGGGTACCTACTAAGGTCCAATTTTTTTTATAGAGAAAAGGTTTTTATTTACCTAGTATTTGTCTTCTTTGATATCAGGATATGGAGACGGCCCCCCATTTCCTTATCCACTGCCCTTTCTCATGGGACATATGGTGCGGCATCTCGAGAGACTTCGGCTTGACTTTTATTGCCCTAGCGGATCTTGGAAGCCTTCTTCTTGGATGAAGAACATGGGCGATGAGCTTGTTTGGCAAGAGGTTGTGGAGTTTGGTGCCAGCTGCGATGTGTTGGGTGATTTGGCTGGAGAGGAATAACCGTGTATTTAGAGAGCAGTCAGAACTTGCTTGGAGGGTCTATAGAAGAGCCAAGGATTCTATCTTGTTCTGGGCGAGGAGATGTAAAGGTTATGAGGGGATTCCTCAAGGGGACCTTATCAGAAATTGGGACAGTGTTATTGGTTCATCTTGAGGAGAGAGGTCTTTGTTTTCTTTGAGGGCTCTCCCCTCCTCCTTTTCTTCTTGGTTGGGATTTCTCGTCCCCCTCTTTGTTGTTCTTTCTCTTTTTCTTTTTAATAAAAAAAAATTCTATCAAAAATAAATAAAAATCCCGTCGTGTCTAAAGATGTCATGAGCTATCTTTGGCCAGAAATAGCATTCTTCCAACATTGCAAACATCTTGGCTACCCAAAGTAGCATCCTTGACCTCCATGCAACTCTTGGATCAACCCTCCCTCCAAAAGTCCATGGGGAGTCAAAGTAACTTAGGCTTGAATCTAAGGCCACCAAACCGTGGGCAGTGTTGACAATAAATTAACCAACTCTCCCAATACCTTAAGATGTTAGGAGATACATAAATTAATATACTTCAACACCCCCCCCTTAGGAGGAACACTGTTCTCTCTTGGGAACACACTTGAGGAGCTAGGCATGGGTCCACACAACACGTACACACGCACACAACACTACATTCGGGAAAATACTTCCACCGGGTTTCTAACTCACGACCAAACCTGTTTTGATACCATGTTGACAGTAAATTAACCAACTCTCCCAATACCTTAAGGTATTAGGAGATACACAAATTAACATACTTCAACAGGCAGGTGCTGAAAAGAAGAAGAAAAAAAAGGCATATTGAAGAGAGGAAACTAAGGAGCTCGTGCACAAGCTGTGTGATCATCCAAATACACACCTAGTGTCCTCTAGAGCAGGCTTAAACATCCTAGCTATGAGAACACCAAAAATGGCTTCTATTTCTTCTCCAAAAAGGTGTTGCGAAAAGGCTTGCCAAACAAATAGCCTCTTAAGAAAAACCCTACTGAAATCATATCTAGGTCATCCATTCAACTCTAATCTAGACCACAAGAAAGTAAAACTTAACTTTTAAACATGACTGGAATGAGCTTACTACAAATTAGCATATGACTTTGAAGTAAATAAACTATTACTAAAATACCCCTACTTGGACATCCAAACAAAAATATTAAAAAAATCAAAATAAAGAGGGCCCAGAAAGCACAAAAACTTCTCATGCTTTCTCCTTCTAGGGCTGCTTCATGCAGGACAAACTATTGAGGAAGTCAATGCTAACAGTATCACATCAGTCTCGCCAGGTAGGAGAAAAGTCTACCTCTAATTTACATTTGCTTCATCTTCTGAAGTCTATCTCCACAATATGGAATGAGCCGCTTGACATTAAATACATCAGAAGTGAAAACAAGGCTCAGAAGCTTCTACTTATAAGTGTTGCCCTTAGTTCTTTTAAACAGTTCACATGGTCCATTCTTTCGGTCACTGATCGCCTGCTAGGTGTTGTGAGTATGTAATAAGGGCGGCAATAAAGTCATATACGGTGTCTATAGTACAAGAGGCTGTACTTGTACACAGGCAAATCTGCCCATTCCTTTTATCTATATGGTAAAGAAAAGGAGGATAATTGATCCATACGATTCTCTTTCCCATTCGCACCCTTATCTTTCTAATTTTCTTCCTTGTACATAGGCAAATCTGTCCATTCCTTTTATTTGTATGGTAAAACAAAGGATAATCGATCCATAGGATTCTCTCTCCCATTTGTACCCTAATCTCACTTATTTTCTTCCTTATTCTTCTACTTCTCTTATACTTAATTTACAGCAAGCAAGTTTGCTACATGGTATCAGAGCGAGATCGAATCAATTCCAGCTAGAAGAACATCTCAGAAAACTCCAAGATAGAGGGCTGATATCAGCAGGTCGTATGAAGAGGTATAGTGACTAAAGCCAAAAATCATACCATCTGATAGCCCATGATTTATTGGTAATAATGATGGGTTTTTCCCCAATTTTTGGAGGCCAGGAAGTTTTACTTGAGAATTTTTCTCCCAATATTTCTTTAAAAAAAAACCCATTTTGAAAAAACTAATAATACAGATCAATGAGATTTTTCGATGCTGCGAATTGGTGTCGGTTGGTGTGTTTTTTAGTTTTCAAAATATTGAAATTTAATTCATGTGATTTGGACGAGTACTGAGGTTGCTGTGCTGATTTTTACCCCTCTAATATTACCGTATGGCTGGTTTTTCCCCTTAATTTGGCTCTTTTTTTATTCAAATATGCATTGCAGTGGATGTGGAAGCTGTGATGTTTTTAGTGGACTATATGTGGTACTGTTTTGCATCTGTTGGAAGATTTATGAGTAGTAGTTTATCAATTTTCTGACATTTTGAAGTTGCTCAGCTTGTGCAACCCTATCCAGGTGTGCTTGCAGTCTAGTATTTGTTATTCGGTATTGGACAATGTAGTCCTTTGATTATGAATCATTTGATATGTGGAGATCAGTTGCAGCTCCTATATATCAGGTTGTAGGGTCTGAAGACAGCCAGGAGGTGTTTCCCTATGTCTAACATTACTCAAAGTTCTGAAGTTTTATCAATACCTCTCAGTTCTGGGGTGCTTGGGACTCATGGACAATCCAAACCTTTAGATAACGACGGTTAAACTTGATGGAACTAATTATTTATCATGGTCTCAATCCGCCATGTTTTTATAAAGGGAAAAGGAGAATATCTATCAGGACGTACTCATGTCCACCCTAAAGACTCTACATAAGTGGGATATTGAAAACTCTTACCATTATTGTTAACAGTAAGGGCACATATTGATGTAAGGATACATTGATGTAATAAAGATGTATTTGTAAGGGTATATACATGATATCAAATGTCTCGAAATGTCTTATAT
The DNA here is from genome assembly GCA_025762735.1 of Platanus orientalis. Classification (NCBI taxonomy): domain Eukaryota; kingdom Viridiplantae; phylum Streptophyta; class Magnoliopsida; order Proteales; family Platanaceae; genus Platanus; species Platanus orientalis. The sequence goes on along the minus strand of JAOXJP010065363.1, from coordinate 6,878 downwards.
GTCTCCCGACATATGTTCATGTCTACCAAGACTGACACAACATATTCCTATACCGACACGTAACAATAAGTACATTATAAAAATTCATTTTTCGGTCGACATGATGTACGATGTTGATGTGTTAAGTGAATATTCCCCCTTCGCAGTGTATTATTGCCTAATGTTGACATTGTGTTGTCATGGTAAAAGATTATATGAAAAACAATAAAATCCAAAAACAGTAAAGGAATGAAGAGGAAGAAGGAGAAGGGAAACAAAGAAAATGAAGAGAATCTACTTGTTCCCTTATGTTTATACGGTTATATTACAATATATTTGTCAACCATTATGTATGCTTGTGTACTTTTAAAGAATATTAAAATACAAGTGTACTAAAATAAGCTATCATTCCTAATAAATCTATTTGTTTCCTTGTGCATATGTAATTAGATTAGAATATGCTTCTTAAGTTTTCATAATTTTTACAATATTTCTTTTCGATATTTCCGATAAATGTCTTATTTTGGCTTCCGATATTTCTACCGACACCGACATCGACATTTTGAACCTTGATCATAAGAAGTCCAAATTGGGCCCTAATATTTGAAGGACCATAATTTTTGCTCCTGATGTCTGATCACAACCCACAAGTACTCAAAACGACTAGCTCAACGAGTTCCACGGTGTCCTAAACTAAATTTTCAGTTTGCGGTTTGGGAAACCCAAAATTTCATCGTTTAGGCCCTCAAACGACAACTTTTTGGTATTTTATGCTATTTCGGGAAACTCTAATTAGCACATATTTTGGGGGTTATTCGATGCAAATTTCTTAGGAATATTTTAAATATTTGTTTTAAGGATATTTGAGTGGTTCTAGGTAGATTTTGTTTTTTTTTTTTTTTTTTTCATTTTTAATAATTTTTCCTCTTTTTAGTGATTCCTATTGTATTAGGAAATCGAAGTTGTTTAGGAAGTTTCCATTTTGGATTTTAGGGCTTTGGCTATATAAAGTCTCAATTGTATTCGAATTGAATTATCATTGAATTATTGAAGTAAGTTTTCTATTATTGAGATTTATTCTTAGTGTAATTCTTGGTATTTTCCTTTAGGGAAAATCGACAAGTCCCTGTTCCTGGTATTTTCAGTTTTGAAAATCAACAGGTTCGTGAAAGGTTGTTCTCAATCTATTAGTTAGATTCATCCCCTATGCTCACACTACATCAGTTGTTATCAGAGCCATGTTGATTTTCCTACACATGCCTAGGAGATGTACTGGTGTTCGTGAAGTTCCGCTAGATGAAGTGCACGAGCAAGATGATATCACACAATTGGCTCAATAGTTTGATGAGAGGTTCGAGATGTTGACGCAATAGATTGCCGCCTTGCAAATTACGGTAATTGAGCATCAATGCCAAAATCAACCACCGGATGAGTATGAAGACATCGACAATGATCTACCCCCTTCGCAGAGTATGGACCAAGGAGGAGGCCAATGGTGGAAACTCCCAAAGAAAATCGCAATTCTAAGCGATGGGAATCCTAGTGGGAGGTTGAAATCCCCAAGTTCCATGGGAGTTTACAACCAAAAGAGTTCCTTGATTGGATCATTACTATTAGGAGGTGCTAGATTTCAGGGAGGTGCTTGATAATAAGCATGTTCAATTGGTTGCGACGAGGTTTCATGGGAGAGTTGCTGCTTGGTGGCAACAAACTAAGCTCACCCAGGCCCGACGTGGTAAGACAAAGCTAGAAACATGGGAAAAACTCAAGAAACATATGTGGGAAACCTTTTTACCGCATAACTACACAAAGGTGTTGTACTAACGACTCCAAAACTTGTAGCAAGGCACGAGGACAGTTGATGAATATACCAAAGAATTTTACCAATTGATTACTTGTAACGATTAGCCGACACAGAGGAGCAATTGGTGTCTCGGTATATTGGAGGTCTGTGACAACAGTTCTAAAATACCTTGAACTTATTTGAACCCTTCTCAGTTTCTAAAGCACATCAACGTGTAGTACACCTTGAGTGGTAGATGAACCAAAGAGGACCTGGTAGCAATCCAACTGGTCAGAACCATGTCAGCACTCAACCCTTGACCTGTCCAACAGGCCAACAAGGCGTTCTTGGTAAGCCATAGCTTTGGTCTGTCAAATCGGGCTTCAACCTCAGGCGAACAAAAGTGCTTCAAATGCGATGAACCAGGTCATAGATACACCGAATGCCGAAAATGTGATCATACAGGAAAGAATCTATTTGTAGAAACTAATGTTGTTGATGATGAACAACTTGGTGAACTTTAGCAAGATCCTAAATTCGACACCGATGATGCTGATCCACAATAAAAGGAGTATGTTGCAGGTGATTAAGGCCAATCATTGGTCGTGAGAAGGGTGTGTTTTGCCCCAAAAACAATAGATGGAGAAAGTTGACTTTGGAAGAATATCTTTCATTCAACTTGCACTATTGGGGTAAAGGTTTGCCGCTTTGTCATTGATTCAGGAAGTTGTGAGAATGTGGTGGTGGAAGAAGTGGTTCAAAAACTGAATTTGGACACCATGCCTCATCCACATCCATATACTTCATCATGGCTCAACTACTAGTGGCAGAACGCTAGAAGACCCAAGTGGACTCAGCAACCCAACTCGATGCTGCTATCGTCCCATGTTCATGGGATTCCTGCATAGAACCCTCACCCCTGAATCTGACTTGCATTAGTCGCATTCTTCTGAGTTAAAACTCCCTTCCTATCGTTCCTAGTCAACTGATGACATCCACATCCAAACCCTCGATCATTTTCAACAATTTGATCAACTCCATTACTAAATCGCCCCTTTCCCTCTTTGTTGCCATCTTCCAGATCACCTGGATCCAATACTAAAAACCTATTAGAGGGATTAGAACCACCCCTTTCCTTTTGTGGTTGACTTTCCTGAGTAATCCAGTTGGTCGAGCCATAAATGATATTGGATGGACTAGAGTCATGGTTAAGCCTATTTAAGTTAGGAACCCATTGCCAATTCTCCATGTGCTTATTATTGGCACCCCCTCCCTTGCTTTTATACTGATTCAATGGCTTACAATTAAGCCCTTAATTGGATTTGAAATTTGAATTTCAAAATTCCCACCCCCTTTAATCGACAGCTCATCATTCCAACCCTTACTCCTCACCCTTTGATCGATCCCATATCCAACAACTTGAAGGCCGCCATCCCTAACCTCCAAACAAGGCTTGTGCAGCTGATGGGAACCTCCTCCCTTGCCGTTGCCGGTGAGATCTTGGGTTACCATGACTAGTGACTCGATATCAATTACCAAGAGTATTGATTCCTCTCCCTTTAATAGGCGTAAAGTCCTAGGAATCTCCGCTATGGAGTTGACTTCCACCTTCATACACCCCATTGAAATAATTTCCCTGTTCATCGACCGATGGTCAATCTCTAACAGCCTTCCACATTTTTCCCTAATGGCCTTAAATACCTGATATGTCCAGTCGAACAGGGGCAATTCACACCCTGATCCATCTCTTTCCCCTTACAACTTGAATGGGGATGAGAGACATCACCAGAGACCATTTTTGGAAGTTAATCACACCATTTCCGATACAAATATGTCCTTTGCTAATGATATGGGCATAGTCGATCTCATTGAAGGCTGCAAAGCACACTCAATTTGTCAGGAAACCTATTGAGAGCATTACATACCCTTCCTCCACCCACCTTCTAAACCAATTGGAAACCACAATACCAAGTGATTTCCAGGGTATGCTAACCCCCCACACATCACAAACAATAATGTTATTCCAAGGTTTTTGCACACCCTGATGTTGAACCCAATTAGGCTTAGAGGGAGCTGATTTCAGCCTTGAGAATAATCCTTTACATATTCACCAACATTGTTTTCAATTGCAGGGAAAAAGGAACACCACATTTGATGAGTCACCTCCCTGAAAATTTTCCATCCATTCTTTCCTTCTCCTTCAAGGATGATAACGAAAGGATTCCGAACTTTAGGCTTCCATTCACAAATTCTAATGAACCTTCCAAAATCACTACCTTGCCTTGAGAGAAATAAGGACCCACCTCGGTAGCTAACCGTTTGCTTTGCTTCCTCAGATAATTTCTCACCATAGGCCAAATCTACAAACTCTATAACCTTCAATGGTGAAAAGGCCATTTTCCACATCAAGTTCAAAAAAATTTATTTCTGCCCAGAAAAATCAACAAAGACGAATGTCCTTTGTGTTCATTATGCTTCAACCATCATCAACTCCAGGTGATGAGTGGAAGACAGCCTTCAAGACTCGTGAAGGTCTATATGAATGGTTAGTGATGCCTTTTGATCTGTCTAATGTGCCAAGCACCTTTATGAGGGTTATGAACCAGGTTTTATGTCCTTTCATTGGTACTTTTGTGGTTGTCTACTTTGATAATATCCTGGTTTACAGTGCTAACCATAACATACATATTCGGCGTCTTCGATAATTTGTCTATTTTATGAAAGGAAAAGCTTTTTGCAGCACTCAATATGTGCTCTTTTATGACAGATGGGGTGTTATGCCTTGGATATGCTGTATCTAAGGATGGTATTTCTATGGATGACTCAAAGATTGAGGCGATAAAGCAATGGCCACAACCATCTAACCTTCATGAAGTACAAAGTTTCCATGGGCTAACATTTTTCTACCGCCGCTTCATTCCCCACTTCAACTCCATTATGGCCCCAATTACATATTGTATGAAGGCTGAAAAATTTTCATGGTCCGAGGATGCTGAGACTATCATTCTTCGTATCAAGCAAAAGTTGATTTCAACACCAGTTGTTACTTTGCCTAACTTTGCATAACCATTCGAGTTACATTGTGATGCTTCCAAAGTTGGCATTGGACCAGTTCTAGGACATAATGGTAGACCTGTTGCATTTTTCAGTAAGAAGTTGAATGGGGTTAAGCTGAATTATAGCATCTATGATGTTGAATTTTATGTTGTGGTTCAAGCATTAAAGCATTAGCATCATTACTTGCTTCATATGAATTTGTCTTATATTTTGATCATGATGCTCTGAAGCATATTAATAGCCAAGACAAGCTTTCTTTTCGACATGCCAAATGGGCTGCGTATATGCAAGTGTTTTCATTCGTTCTCAATTATAAGCCTGGTGTTCAAAATCAGGTAGCAGATGCTCTTAGTCGCCAAACTTCTTTACTCACTATCATGCGCACTTAGGTACTTGGCTTTGATTCTTTTTAGGAGTTATTATCTACCGATCCATATTTTGTAAGTGTTGTGAAAGATTTGTTGGCAGATGCCAGATCATATTATTTTATGCATGATGGATTTCTTTTTAAGGGGAATTAATTATGTGTAACAGATTTTATTCTTCGGTTAAAGATTATTAAGGAGTTGCATAATGAAGGACATGTGGGGCAAGACAAAACGCTTAAGCTTGTTTCTAGATCTTATTTTTGGCCAACTTTGTGTCAAGAAGTATGTCGATTTGTAAATGGTTGTCGTGTTTTCCAAGTCTCTAAGGGAAAAATGACAAATGTTGGCTTATAAACGTCTCTGCCTATTTCAAAGCAGCTGCATGATATTAGTATGAGTTTCATCTTGGGTCTTTTGCGTACACAACAGGGAATGGATTCCATCTTCGTCGTCGTTGATCGATTCTCTAAGATGACACACTTTATTGCTTGCAAGAAGACGATGGATGTGGTGCATGTGGCGTAGCTTTATTTTTGAGAGGTTTATTGTCTTCAGGGGCTTCCTCTGTCTGTTGTGTCAAATAGAGACACGTGATTTCTTAAGTCACTTTTGGAGAAACTTGTGGTGACTTAATAATACCAAGCTAGATTTTAGCAGTGTCTATCATGCCCAGACCGATGGCCAGATTTGACGTAATGCAATGGAAAGGATGAAGATTTCATGACATAACTCCAACAGATCCATTAGATGACCTATCAGAATCTTTTGGATATTACTGCTCGGTGTAAGGTTGCAGTTGGTAAGAAATAGCATCATGTGGAATTTGAAGTTGGTGATTTTGTTTGGGCTATTTTATCTAAGGATCGGTTTTCAATTGGGGAATCCAACAAGCTCGCTACTCTCAAAATTGGTTTGCTTGAAGTGATTGAAAAAATCAATGTCAATCAATGCATATTGATTAAAGCTCCCAAGTCATATTCGCATATCTGATGTATTTAATGTGAAGCATCTCATACAGTATGGTGGTGACAATTCAAGTGATGAGGATGTGAATTCGATAGCGAATTTTCTCCAACCGAGGGAGAATGATGTAGTGTAGCAAGTTGTAAACCGGTTTATGGAACATCTTGATCATAAGAAGTCCAAATTAGGCCCTAATCTTTGAAGGACCATAACTTTTGCTCTTGATGTCCGATCATGACTCACGAGTATTCAAAACGACCGGCTCGACGAGCTCCACGACGTCCCAAGCTGAATATTTAGTTTGTGGTTTAGGAAACCCAGAATTCCATCGTTTAGGCCCTTAAATGGCCACTTTTTGGTATTTTTTGCTATTTTGGGAAACTCCAATTGGTGCATATTGTGGGGAGTCATTCAATGCGAATTTCTTAGGAATATCTTAGATATTTATTTTAAGTACATTAGAGTGGCTCTAGGTAGATTTTGTTATTTTTATTTTTAGTAATTTTTCCTCTTTTTAGTGATTCCTATTATAGTAGGAAATCGGAGTTGTTTAGGAAGTTTCCATTTTGGGTTTTAGGGATTTGGTTATATAAAGTCTTCATTGTAATTGAATTGAGTTATCATTGAATTATTGAAACAAGTTTTATGTTATTGAGATTTATTCTTTGTTTAATTCTTGGTATTTTCCTTTAGGGAAAATCAACAAGTCCCTGTTCTTGGTATTTTCA
>JAOXJP010065352.1:0-15504 GCA_025762735.1 Platanus orientalis | reverse complement strand
TTCTTTGTTCCTTCTGCTATTCTTTTAATTTGTCTCTCTGTGGAATCGACACCCCAAAGTTGTGCTACAACTACCGCATTATTCTTTGTGCATAATCAGTGACGAACGTGTGGGATAGGGCACAGAACTATTACAAATGCGGTGAAGTTGTGCACGTGGGGGATTGTAGTGCACAACACCAACAACTGGTACGAACTAACACACGTGTGGACTTTTAGTGCACTTGTCCTAAAGATGGTTCAAAGTAAGGTATGTGTGGGTTTGTAGCACACTATTCCTAAATATGGTACAAAGTTACGCAAGTGTGGGCTTGTGGGGCAAAACTTTTTAAAATCGATCAAAGTTATGCAATTTAGTAAGTTAACTTCGTGCTAGACTGATGTGCAAACCAAATTCAAATGGCACAAATTTACGTACATTTGGGCTTGTGGTGCACAACCCTAAATTAGGTATAATGGAACACACAAGTTGGACGGGGCGCCCAACTTCTAGAATTAGTATGAAATAGTGCACATGGTGGATTGTGGGGCACAACAACTACAACTGGTACAAACTTATACACGTGTAGAATTTTAGTGCATCAGAAAAATGTTTGAATGTAAATGCTTGTGGGGTGGGTTCGTAGTGCACCATTACAAAATATGGTACAAAGTTACGCCACTGAGGGCTTGTGGTTCAAAACTTGTTTCAATGGCATGAAGTTACGCAATTCCGTAAAAAGTAATCCTCAAGATAAACTGATCTACAAAATTAATCTAAATTGCCAAAATTTATATACATTTCGGCTTGTGGGGCACAACTCCTAAAGAAGGTATAATGTTACGCACGTGTAGGATAGGGCACAAAACTTGTACAAATGCTAGGAAGTTGTGCACGGGGGGGATTGTAGTGCTCAACACCAACAACTGGTGCGAACTAACACACCTGTGGAGTTTTTAGTGCACTTGTCCAAAAAATGATTCAAAGTAAGGTATGTGTGGGCTCGTAGTGCACCATTACTAAATATTGTACAAAGTTACACAAGTCTGGGTTAGTAGTGGAAAACTTGTTAAAATCGCACAAAGTTATACAATTCAGTAAAGCGTTGTTCTCATGCTAGACTGATGTGCAAACCTTATTCAAATGGCCCAAATTTACATTTTTAGGCTTTTGGTGCACAACCCTCAAATCGAATAAAAAGGGACCCACATGTGGGATGGGGAGCACAACTTCTACAATTGCCACGAAGTTGTGCACGTGGTGGATTGTGGTGCACAACAATACAAGTGGTACAAACTTATACATGTGTAGAATTTTAGTGCATCAAAATAATGTTTGAATGTAAATGCTTGTGTGGTGGGTTCCTAGCGCACCATTCCTGAATATGGTACAAAGTTATGCAAGTATGGACAAGTGGTGCAAAACTTGTTAAAATCACCCGAAGTTATGCAATTCAGTAAAAAGTTATGTTCGTGCTAGACTGATGTGCAAACTTAAATCAAATGGCACAAATTTATGTACATTTGGGCTTGTGGTGCACAACTCCTGAAGAAGGTATAAAGTTACGCACGTGTGGAACAGGGCGCACAACTTCTACAAATCCTACGAAGTTGTGCACGTGGGGGATTGTAGTGCACAACACCAACATCGAGTACGAACTAAGACACATGTGGTGTTTCAATGCACTTGTCCTAAGAATGGTTCAAAGTAAGGAATGTGCCAGTTCATAGTGCACCATTACCAAATATTGTACAAAGTTACGCAAGTATGGGTTAGTGGTGGAAAACTTATTAAAATCGTACAAAGTTATACAATTTGGTAAAAAGTTGTTCTCGTGCTAGACTGATGTGCAAACAAAATTCAAATGGCCCCAATTTACGGTCATTTGGGCTTGTGTTGCACAACCCTCAAATCAGGTATAAAGGTACGCAGATGTGGGATGGTGCGCACAACTTCCACAATTGCTACGAAGTTTTGCACCACATGGATTCTGGTGCACCACAATACAAATGGTACAAACTTATACACGTGTAGAATTTTAGTGCATCAAAATAATGTTTGAAAGTAAATGCTTGTGTGGTGGGTTCGTAGCGCACCATTACTAAATATGGTACAGAGTGACTCAACTGTGGGCTTGTGGTGCAAAACTTGTTACGATCGCACGAAGTTTCGCAATTCGGTAAAAAGTTATTCTTGTGATAAACTAATGTGCAAACCTAATTCTAATGGCATAAAGATATGTATACTTGGGCTTGTGGTGCACTACACGTAAGGAAGGTATAAAGTTACGCACGTGTGGGATAGGGCGCCCAACTTCTACAAATGCTACGAAGTTGTGCACGTGGGGGATTGTAGTGCAAAACACCAACAACTAGTACGAACTAACACACGTGTGGACCTTAAGTGCACTTGTCCTAAAAAAGGTTCAAAGGAAGGTATATGTGGGCTCGTAGTGCACCATTACTAAATATGGTACAAAGTTACACAACTGTGGGTTAGTGGTTGAAAACGCGTTAAAATCACACGAAGTTATGCAATTCGGTAAAAAGTTGTTCCCGTGCTAGACTGATGTGCAAAGCTAGTTTAAATGGGCCAAATTTACGTACATCTGGGCTTGTGGTGCACAACCCTCAAATCATTTATAAAGGTAAGCACATGTGAGATGGGGTGCACAACGTCTACAATTGCGACAAAGTTGGGCACGTGGTGGATTGTGGTACACTATAACTACAACTGGTACAAACTTATACAGGTGTAGAATTTTAGTGCATCAGAAAACTGTTTGAGAGTAAAGGCTTTTGTGTGTTTGTAGCGCACCATTCCTTAATATGGTACAAAGTTACGCAAGTGTGGGCCAGTGTGCAAAATTTGTTAAAATTGCTCGAAGTTATGTAATTCAATGAAAAGTTGACATTGTACTAGATTGATGTGCAAACCTAATTCAAATGGCATAAAGTTATGTATATTTGGGCTTGTGGTGCACCACACCTAAAGAAGTTATAATGTAACGCACATGTGGGATAGGGCGCACAACATCTACTAATGCTATGATGTTGTGCACGTGGGGGATTGTAGTGCAGAACACCAACAACTGGTACAAAATAACACACGTGCGGACTTTTAGTTCACTTGTGCTAAGAGTAGTTCAAAGTAAGGTACGTGTGCGCTCGTCGTGCACCGTTACTAAATATGGTACAAAGTGATGCTGGTGTGGGTTTGTGGTGGAAAACTTGTTAAAATCACACAATGATATGTAATTTAGTAAAAAGTTGTCCACGTGCTAGACTGATGTGCAAACCTAAGTCAAATTGCCCAAATTTACTTACATTTAGGCTTGTGGTGCACAACCCTCAAATTAGGTATAAAGGAATGCGCATGTAGGATGGGGAGTCCAACTTCTACAATTGGTACAAACTTATGCATCTGTAGACTTTTAGGGTATTAGAAAAATGTTTGAATGTAAAGGCTTGTGTGGGTTCGTAGCGCACCATTCCGAAATATGGTACAAAGTTATTCAAGTGTGGGCTAGTGGTGCAAAACTGGTTAAAATCGCTCGTAGTTATGCAATTCAGCAAAATGTTGTCCTCGTGTAAGACTGATGTGCAAACCTTAATCAAATGGCCCAAATTTATATATATTTGGGCTTGTGGTACACAACCCTCAAATTAGGTATAAAGGTACGCACATGTGGGATGGGGAACAGAACTTCTACAATTGCCACGAAGTTGTGCACGTGGTGGATTGTGGTGCACAACAATACAACTGGTACAAACTTGTACTCGCGTAGAATTTTAGTGCATCAAAATAATGTTAGGATGTAAATGCTTGTGTGGCGGGTTCATAGCGCACCATCACTAGATAAGGTAGAAAGTTACTCAACTATGGGCTTGCGGTGCAAAACATGTCACAATCTCACAAAGTTAAGCAATTCGGTAAAAAGTTATCCTCGTGATAGACTGATGTGCAAACCTAATTTCAATTGCAAAAATTTATGTACATTTGGGCTTGTGGTGCACAACTCCTAAAGAAGGTATAAATTTACGGACATGTGGGATAGGGCGCACCACTTCTACAAATGCTACAATGTTGTGCACGTGGGTGGTTGTAGTGCACAACACCAACAACTGGTACGAACTAACACGTGTGGAGTTTTAGTGCACTTGTCCAAAAAATGGTTCAAACTAAGGTATGTGTGGGCGCGTAGTGCACCATTACTGAATATGATACAATGTTACGCATGTGAGGGTTAGTGGTGGATAACTTGTTAAAATCACATGATGTTACGCAATTCGGAAAGAAATCGTCCTCGTGCTAGACTGATACATAAACCTAATTAAAATGGCCCAAATTTACGTACATTTGGGGTTGTGGTGCACAACACTCAAATTAGGTATAAAGGAACGCACATGTGGGATGGGGCGCCCAACTTTTACAATTGGTACGAAATTGTGCACATGGTGGATTGTGGTGCACAACAACTACAACTGGTACAAATTTATGCATGTGTAGACTTTTAGGGCATCAGAAAAATGTTTGAAAGTAAAGGCTTGTGTGGGTTTATAGCGCACCATTCCAGAATATGGTACAAAGTTACGCAACTGTGTGCTAGTGGTGCAAAACTTGCTCACATCGCCTGAAGTTAGGCAATTCAATAAAAAGTTAACTTCGTGCTTGACGAATGTGTAAACCTAATTCAAATGGCACAAATTTATGTACATTTGGACTTGTGGTGCACAACTCCTAAAGAAGGTATAAAGTTACGCACGTGTGGGATAGGGCGCACAACTTCCACAAATGCTATGAAGTTGTGCACGTGGGGGATTGTAGTGCACAACACCAACAACTGGTTCGCACTAAGACACGTGTGGTGTTTTAATGCACTTGTCCTAAGAATGGTTCAAAGTAAGGAATGTGTCGGCTCGTAGTGCACCATTACCAAATATTGTACAAAGTTACGCAAGTACAGGTTAGTGTGGGTTTGTAGCACACCATTACTTAATATGGTACAATGTTATGCAAGTGTGGGCTAGTGTGCAAAACTTGTGAAAATCGCTCGAAGTTATGCAATTCACTGAAAAGTTAACCTCGTGCTAGACTGAAGTGCAAACCTAATTCTAATGGCATAAAGTCATGTATATTTGGGCTTGTGGTGCACCACACCTAAAGAAGGTATAGAGTTACAGACGTGAGGGATAGGGCGCCCAACTTCTACAAATGCTACGAAGTTATGCACATGGGGGATTGTAGTGTACAACACCGACAACTGGTACAAAGTAGCACACGTGTGGACTTTTAGTGCACTTGTCCGAAAAATGGTTCAAAGTAAGGTATGTGTGGTCTCATAGTGCACCATTACTAAATATGGTACAAAGTAACGCAAGTGTGGGTTAGTGGTGGAAAACTTGTTAAAATCTCACGAAGTTATGCAATTCGGTAAAAAGTTGTTCTCGTGCTAGATTGATGTGCAAAGCTAATTCAAATCACCCAAATTTATGTCCATTTCAGCTTGTGGTGCACAACCCTCAAATCATATACAAAGGTAAGCACATGTGGGATGGGGCACACAACTTCCACAATTGCTACGAAGTTGGGCACATGGTGGATTGTGGTACACTACAACTACAGCTTCTACAAACTTATACAGGTGTAGAACTTTAGTGCTTCAGAAAAATGTTTGAAAGTAAAGGCTTGTGTGGATTCATAGCGCACCATTCCTAAATATGGAACAAAGTTACACAAATGTGGGCCAGTGTGCAAAACTTGTTAACATCACTTGAAGTTATGCATATCAATTAAAAGTTAAGCTTGTGCTAGACTGATGTGCAAACCTAATTCAAATGGCATAAAGTTATATATATTTGGGCTCGTGGTGCACCACACCTAAAGAAGGTATAAGGTTGGGCGCACAACTTATGCTACGAAGTTGTGCACGTGGGGGACTGTAGTGCAGAACACCAACAACTGGTATGAAATAACACACATGTGGACTTTTAGTGCACTTTTCCTTGAAATGGTTCAAAGTAAGGTATGTGTGGGATCGTAGTGCACTGTTACTAAATACGGTAGAAAGTTACGCTGGTGTGGGTATGTGGTGGAAAACATGTTAAAATTGCATGAAGATATGCAATTCAGTAGAAAGTTGTCCTCGTGCTAGATTGATGTGCAAACGTAAGTCAAATGGCCAAAATTTACGTACATTTAGGCTTGTGGTGCACAACCCTTAAATTAGGTATAAAGGAACGCACATGTAGGATGGGGAGCCCAACTTCTACAATTGGTATGAAATTGTGCACATGGTGCATTGTGGTGCACAACAACTACAACTGATACAACTTTACGCACGTGTAATTTTTTAGCGCATCAGAAAAATGTTTGAAAGTAAAGGCTTGTGTGGGTTCGTAGTGCACCATTCCTAAATATGGTACAAAGTTACGCAAGTGTGGGCTAGTGGTGCAAAACTTGTTAAAATGGCCCGAAGTTATGCAATTCAGTAAAAAGTTAACCTCGTGCTAGACTGATGTGCAAACCAAATTCAAATGGCACAAATTTATGTAAATTTTGGCTTCTGGTGCACAACTCTTAAAGAAGGTATAAAGTTATGCACGTGTGGGACAAGGCGCACGACTTCTACAGATGCTACAAAGTTGTGCATGTAGGGGATTGTAGTGCACAACACCAACAACTGGTATAAACTAAGACACGTGTGGACTTTTAGTGCACTTGTCCTAAAAATGGTTCAAAGTAAGGTATGTGTGGGCTCGTAGTGCACCATTACTAAATATTGTACGAAGTTATGCAAGTGTGGGTTTGTGGTGGAAGACTTGTTAAAATAGCACGAAGTTATTCAATTCGATAAAAAGTTGTCCTTGTGCAAGACTGATGTGCAAACCTTATTCAAATAGCACAAATTTACGTATGTTTGGGCTTCTGGTGCACAACACTAAAATTAGGTATGAAGGAATACATATGTGCGATTGGGCACCCAACTTCTACAATCGGTATGAAATTGTGCACATGGTGGATTGTGGTGCACAACAACTACAACTGGTACAAAATTATGCACGTGTAGACTTTTAGGGCATTAGAAATATGTTTGAAAGTATAGGCTTGTGTGGGTTTGAAGCGCACCATTCCTGAATATGGTACAAAGTTACCCAAGTGTGGGCTACTAGTGTAAAACTTGTTAAAATCGCCCGAAGTTATGCAATTCAGTAAAAATTTAACTTCGTGCTTAACTGATGTGCAAACCTAATTCAAATGGCACAAATTTAAGTACATTTGGTCGTGTGGTGCACAACTCCTAAAGAAGGTACAAAGTTATGGTGGGTTGTGGTGCACAACAACTGCAACTGGTACAAACTTATCCACGAGTAGACTTTTAGGGCATCAAAAAAACGTTTGAAAGTAAAGGCTTGTGTGGGTTCGAAGCGCACCATTTCTGAATATGGTACAAAGTTACGCAAGTGTTAGGCTAGTGGTGCAAAACTTGTTAAAATCGCTCGAAATTATGCAATTCAGTAAAAAGTTAACCTTGTACTAGACTGATGTGCAAACCAAATTCAAATGACACAAATTTATGTACATTTTGGCTTGTAGTGCACAACTCTTAAAGAAGGTATAAAGTTACACACGTGCCAGATAGGGCGCCCAACTTCTACAAATGCTACGAAGTTGTGCACGTGGGGGATTGTAGTGCACAAAACCAGCAACTGGTATGAACTAACACACATGTGGACTTTTAGTTCATTTCTCCTAAAAATGGTTCAAAGTAAGGTATGTGTGGGCTCGTAGTGCACCATTACTAAATATGGTACAAAGATACGCAGGTGTGGGCTTGTGGTGGAAAACTTGTTAAAATCGCATGACGATATCCAATTCGGTAAAAAGTTGTCCTCGTGCTAGACTGATGTGCAAACCTAATTCAAGTGCCCCAAATTTACGTACATTTGGACTTGTTTTACACAACCCTCAAATTAGGTATAAAGGTACGCATATGTCGGATCGGACAGCCACCATCTACAATTGGTACGAAATTGCGCACATGGTGGATTGTGGTGCACAACAACAACAACTGGTACAAACTTATGCACGTGTAGACTTTTAGGGCATCAGAAAAATGTTTGAAATTAAATGCTTGTGTGGGTTCGTTGCGCACCATTCCTAAATATGGTACAAAGTTACGCAAGGGTGGGCTAGTGGTGCAAAACTTGTTTAAATTGCTCGAAGTTTTGTAATTCTGTAAGAAGTTAACCTTTTGCTAGATTGGTGCACAAACCAAATTTAAATGGCATAAATTTATGTACATTTTGGCTTGTGATGCAAAACTCCTAAAGAAGGTATAAAATTACACATGTGTGGGATAGGGCACACAACTTCTTCAAATGCTACGAAGGTATGTGTCGGCTCGTAGTGCACCATTACTAAATATTGTACAAAGTTACGCAAGTGTGGGTTAGTGGTGGAAAACTTGTTAAAATCACACGAACTTATACAATTCGGTAAAAAGTTGTTCTTGTGCTAGACTGATGTGCAAACCTTATTCAAATGGCCCAAATTTACGTATTTTTGGGCTTGTGGTGCACAACCCTCAAATCAAGTATAAAGGTACGCACATGTGGGATAGGGAGCACAACTTCTACAATTGCCACGAAGTTGTGCACGTGGTGGATTGTGGTGCACAACAATACAAGTGGAACAAACTTATACACATGTATAATTTTAGTGCATCAAAATAATGCTTGAATGTAAATGCTTGTGTGGTGGGTTCCTAGCGCACCATTCTTGAATATGGTACAAAGTTATCCAAGTGTGGATTAGTGGTGCAAAACTTGTTAAAATCGCCCGAAGTTATGCAATTCAGTAAAAATTTAACTTCGTGCTAGACTGATGTGCAAACTTAATTAAAGTGGCACAAAGTTATGTACATTTGGGCTTGTGGTGCACAACTCCTGAAGAAGGTATAAAGTTACGCAGGTGTGGGACAGGGCGCACAACTTCTACAAATCCTACGAAGTTGTGCACGTGGGGGATTGTAGTGCACAACACCAACAACTGGTACGAACTAAGACACGTGTGGTGTTTTAATGCACTTGTGCTATAAGGAATGTGTCAGCTCGTAGTGCACCATTACCAAATATTGTACAAAGTTATGCAAGTATGGGTTAGTGGTGGAAAACTTGTTAAAATCGCACGAAGTTATACAATTCGGTAAAAAGTTGTTCTCGTGCTAGACTAATGTGCAAACCAGATTCGAAAGGCCCAAATTTACGTACATTTGGGCTTGTGTTGCACAACCCTCAAATCAGGTATGAAGGTACGCACATGTGGGATGGTGCGCACAACTTCAACAATTGCTACGAAGTTTTGCACCACGTGGATTGTGGTGCACCCCAATACAAATGGTACAAACTTATACACGTGTAGAATTTTAGTGCATCAAAATAATGTTTGAAAGTAAATGCTTGTGTGGTGGGTTCGAAGCGCACCATTACTAAATATGGTACAGAGTGACTCAACTATGGGCTTGTGGTGCAAAACTTGTTACAATCACACCAAGTTTTGCACTTCGGTAAAAAGTTATTCTCGTGATAGACTGATGTGAAAACCTAATTCTAATGGCATGAAGCTATGTATACTTGGGCTTGTGGTGCACCACACCTAAAGAAGGTATAAAGTTACGCACGTGCAGGATAGGGTGCCCAACTTCTACAAATGCTACGAAGTTTTGCACATGGGGGATTGTAGTGCATAACACCAACAAATGGTACGAACTAACACACGTGTGGACTTTTAGTGCACTTGTCCTAAAAATGGTTCAAAGGAAGGTATGTGTAGGCTTGTAGTGCACCATTACTAAATATGGTACAAAGTTTCGCGAGTGTGGGTTAGTGGTGGAAAACATGTTAAAATCACACGAAGTTATGCAATTCGGTAAAAAGTTGTTCTCATGCTAGACTGATGTGCAAAGCTAATTCAAATGGCCCAAATTAACGTACATTTGGGCATATGGTGCACAATGCTCAAATCATTTATAAAGGTAAGCACATGTGGGATGGGACGCACAACATCTACAATTGCTATGAAGTTGGGCACGTGGTGGATTGTGGTACACTACAACTACAACTGGTACAAACGTATACAGGTGTAGAATTTTAGTGCATCAGAAAAATGTTTGAAAGTAAAGGCTTTTGTGGGTTCGTAGCGCACCATTCCTTAATATCTTACAAAGTTACGTAAGTGTGGGCCAGTGTGCAAAACTTGTTAAAATCACTCGAAGTTATGCAATTCAATGAAAAGTTGACGTTGTGCTAGACTGATGTGCAAACCTAATTCAAATGGCATAAAGTTATGTATATTTTGGCTTGTGGTGCACCACACCTAAAGAAGGTATGAAGTTACGCACATGCGGGATAGGGCGCACAACATCTACTAATGCTACGATGTTGTGCACATTGGGGATTGTAGTGCAGAACACATACAACCGGTACAAAATAACACACGTGTGGACTTTTAGTGCACTTGTCCTAAAAATGGTTCAAAGTAAGGTATGTGTGGGCTCGTAGTGCACCGTTACTAAATATGGTACAAAGTGACGCCGGTGTGGGTTTGTGGCGAAAAACTTGCTAAAATCGCACGAAGATATGCAATTTGATAAAAAGTTGTACTCGTGCTAGACTGATCTACAAACCTAAGTCAAATGGCCCAAATTAACGTACATTTAGGCATGTGGTGCACAACCCTTAAATTAGGTATAAAGGAACGCACATGTAGGTTGGGGAGCCCAACTTCTACAATTGGTACGAAATTGTGCACATGGTGGATTGTGGTGCACAACAACTACAACTGGTACAAACTTATGCACGTCTACCTTTAAGGGCATCAGAAAAATGTTTGAATGTAAAGACTTGTGTCGGTTCGTAGTGCACCATTCCTAAATATGGTACAAAAGTTACGCAAGTGTGGGCTAGTTGTGCAAAACTTGTTAAAATCGCTCAAAGTTATGCAATTCAATAAAAAGTTGTCCTCGTGCAAGTCTGATGTGCAAACCTTATTCAAATGGCCCAAATTTACGTATATTTGGGCTTGGGGTGCACAACACTCAAATTAAGTATAAAGGTACGCACAGGTTGGATGGGGCACACAACTTCTACAATTGCCACGAAGTTGTGCACGTGGTGGATTGTGGATACAACTGGTACACACTTATACACGCGTAGAATTTTAGTGCATCACAATAATGTTTGGATGTAAATGCTTGTGTGGTGGGTTCGTAGCACACCATTACTAAATATAGTACAAAGTTACTCAACTGTGGGCTTGTGGTGCAAAACTTGTTATAATCGCACAAAGTTAAGCAATTCAGTAACAAGTTATCCTCGTGATAGACTGATGTGCAAACCTAATTTACATTGCAAAAATTTATGTACATTTGGGCTTGTGGTGCACAACTCCTAAAGAAGGTATAAAGTTACGGACGTGTCGGATAGGGCGCACCACTTCTACAAATGCTACAAAGTTTTGCACGTGGGTGGTTACAGTGCACAACACCAACAACTGGTACGAACTAACACACGTGTTGAGTTTTAGTGCACTTGTCCAAAAAATGGTTCAAACTAAGGTATGTGTGGGCTTGTAGTGCACCATTACTGAATATGATACAAAATTACACAAGTGTGGGTTAGTGGTGGAAAACTTGTTAAAATCGCACAAAGTAATGCAATTCGGTAAGAAGTCGTCCTCGTGCTAGACTGATATGCAAACCTAATTCAAATGGCCCAAATTTACGTACAATTGGGCCTGTGGTGCACAACACTCAAATTAGGTATAAAGGAATGCACATGTGGGATGGGGCGCCCAACTTCTACAATTGGTACGAAATTGTGCACATGGTGGATTGTGGTGCACAACAGCTACAACTGGTAAAAATTTAGGGCATCAAAAAAATGTTTGAAAGTAAAGGCTTGTGTGGGTTCGTAGCGCACCATTCCTAAATGTGGTATAAAGTTATGCAAGTGTGGGCTAGTGGTGCAAAACTTGTTCAAATCACTTGAAGTTATGCAATTCAGTAAAAAGTTAACTTTGTGCTAGATGAATGTGCAAATCTCATTCAAATGGCACAAATTTATGTGCATTTGGGCTTGTGATGCACAACTCCTAAAGAAGGTATAAAGTTATGCACGTGTGGAACAGGGCGCACAACTTCTACAAATGCTACGAAGTTGTGAGTGGGGGATTGTAGTGCACAACACCAACAATTGGTACGAACTAAGACACGTGTGGTGTTTTAATGCACTTGTCCTAAAAATGGTTTAAACTAAGGTATGTGTCGGCTCGTAGTGCACCATACTAAATATTGTACAAAGTTATGCAAGTGTGGGTTAGTGGTGGAAAAGTTGTTAAAATCGCACAAAGTTATACAATTCGCTAAACAGTTGTTCTCGTGCTGGAATGATGTGCAAACCTGATTCAAATGGCCCAAATTTATGTATTTTTGGGCTTGTGGTGCACAACCCTCAAATTAAGTATAAAGGTATGCACATGTGGGATGGGGAGCACAACTTCTATAATTGCCACGAAGTTGTGCACGTGGTGGATTGTGGTGCACAACAATACAAGTGGTACAAACTTATATACATGTAGAATTTTAGTGCATAAAAGTAATGTTTGAATGTAAATGCTTCTGTGGTGGGTTCCTAGCGAACCATTCCTGAATATGGTACAAAGTTACGCAAGTGTGGACTTGTGGTGCAAAACTTGTTAAAATAACCCAAAGTTATGCAATTCAGTAAAAATTTAACTTCGTGCTAGACTGATGTGCAAACCTAACACAAATGGCACAAATGTATGTACATTTTGGTCTTGTGGTGCACAACTCCTAAAGAAGGTATAAAGTTACGCACGTGTGGCACAGGGCGCACAACTTCTATAAATGCTACGAAGTTGTGCACGTGGGGGATTGTAGTGCATAACACCAACAACTAGTACAAACTAAGACACGTGTGGTGGTTTAATGCACTTGTCCTAAGAATGGTTCAAAGTAAGGAATGTGTCGGCTCGTAGTGCAACATTACCAAATATTGTACAAAGTTACGCAAGTATGGGTTAGGGGTGGTGGACAACTTGTTAAAATCGCACGAAGTTATACAATTCAGAAAAAAGTTGTTCTCGTGCTAGACTGATGTGCAAACAAAATTTAAATGGCCCAAATTTACATACAGTTGGGCTTTTGTTACACAACCCTCAAATCAGGTATAAAGGTACGCACATGTGGGATGGTGCACACAACTTCCACAATTGCTATGAAGTTTTGCACGTGGTGGATTGTGGTGCACTACAACTACAACTGGTGCAAACTTATACAGGTGTAGAAATTTAGTGCATCGGAAAAATGTTTGAAAGTAAAGGCTTGTGTGGGTTCGTAGCGCACCATTACATAATATGGTAATATGTTACGCAAGTGTGGGCTAGTGTGCAGAACTTGTTAAAATCGCTCGAAGTTATGCAATTCAGTGAAAAGTTAACCTCGTGCTAGACTGAAGTGCAAACCTAATTCTAATGGCATAAAGTCATGTATATTTGGGCTTATGGTGCACCACACCTAAAGAAGGTATAAAGTTACGCACGTGAGGGAAAGGGCACCCAACTTCTCTAAATGGTTCGAAGTTATGCACATGGGGGATTGTAGTGCACAACACCGACAACTGGTATGAACTAACACACGTGTGGACTTTTAGTGCACTTGTCCTAAAAATGGTTCAAAATAAGGTACGTGTGAGCTCGTAGTGCACCATTACTAAAGATGGAACAAAGTTACGCAAGTGTGGGTTAGTGGTGGAAAACTTGTTAAAATCACACGAAGTTATGCAATTTGGTAAAAAGTTGTTCTCATGCTAGACTGATGTGCAAAGTTAATTCAAATCGCCCAAATTTATGTACATTTCGGCTTATGGTGCACAACCCTCAAATCATTTACAAAGGTATGCACATGTGGGATGGGCCGCACAACATCAACAATTGCTATGAAGTTGGGCACGTGGTGGATTGTGCTACCCTACAACTACACCTTCTACAAACTTATGCAGGTGTAGAATTTTAGTGCATCAGAAAAATGTTTGAAAGTAAAGGCTTGTGTGGGTTCGTAGCGCACCATTCCTAAATGTGGTACAAAGTTACGCAAGTGTGGGACAGTGTGCAAAACTTGTTAAAATCGCTCAAAGTTATGCATATCAATGAAAAGTTAAGCTTGTGCTAGACTAATGTGCAAACCTAATTCAAATGCCATAAAGTTATATATATTTGGGCTATTGGTGCACCACACCTAAAGAAGGTATAAAGTTACACACGTGCGGGATAGGGCGCACAACTTCTACAAATGCTATGAAGTTGTGCACATGTGGGATTGTAGTGCAGAACACCAACAACTGGTACAAAATAACACACGTATGGACTTTTAGTGCACCTGTCCTAAAAATGGTTCAAAGTAAGGTATGTGTGGGATCGTAGTGCACCGTTACTAAATATGGTAGAAAGTTACGTTGGTGTGGGTCTGTGGTGGAAAACATGTTAAAATTGCATGAAGATATGCAATTCGGTAGAAAGTTGTCCTCGTGCATTGATGTGCAAACCTAAGTCAAATGGCCCAAATTTACATACATTTAGACCTGTGGTGAACAACCCTCAAATTAGGTATAAAGGAACACACATGTAGGATGGGAAGCCCAACTTCTACAATTGGTATGAAATTGTGCACATGGTCAATTGTGGTGCACAACAACTACTGATATGCTTATATTTTATCATCATTTCATATCCTTTGGTTTTATTTTTTACTTGTTTTCTTTTTGTTTTATTAGTTCTTATATTAATTTTCTTCACTTTATTTAAATGGAATAGGAAATGAATAATTCAAGCGAAAGAGCCTAAAATGGAGATTTTCTTGGCTAAAATTTGCTAAAAGATTAATGACATGGCTTTTGAGCTAATTTTAGAAGATTTGAGGCAATTAATTGAGTCAATCTTGAGGACCAAGCCAGCTAAATAGTCAAGTAATGAAGAAAAAGGAGAGAAGGTGCTGACAACTTTCGTAATCCATGTTTTGGCAAGATTATCTCTCGGATTTTCTGAACCTATTTTGGTATTTTGGGCATAACTTCCTTTCTAGAGATCCAATTTAGGCGATTCTTGTGGCCACAGAAAGCTAAGAGATAGAGCTACAATTCTCATGTTGACAACTTTTCCCCAGAAATTCGTTTTGGAGGCGAAAATCGCGTCACAAATGGAAGCTCGAAAATCCAGAAAGTTTCTAAACATAGTTCAGTAATTTGGGAATAACTTTCGCTCCAGAGATCCAATTGAGGTGATTCTTGTGGCCACAGAAAGCTAAGAGACAGAGCTACAAATGATATGTTTCCAACTTTGTCCAAATCAATCGTCATCAATGAGAAAATCGCGTGGCAAGTGGCTGGTAATTTCTCAACTCGGGAATCAAGCAAGAATATTCTCAAAATTGCACCATAAGGGGTTTGG
>JAOXJP010065341.1:0-15505 GCA_025762735.1 Platanus orientalis | reverse complement strand
GCTTTAGAAGGATCACCCATAAATAAGAGAGAGAGAGAGAGAGAGAGAGAGGGGGGGGGCAAGGATGGTATTAACAAAGAATACCATGTGTATCATAGGGGTGGCAATGTTTGACACAACCTGTGAACCAGCACAAACCCAACATGAAATAAGTGCGTTAGGGTTGAACTGTAAATGAATTCCGGGTTAAAACTGGTCAACCTGCTTTGACACGATTAATAAATGGTTTAGGTTAGGGTTGAGCCATATAGACGCATACCCTTAATTGATATGACACAAATTTGACCTGCCAACATGAATTACCACATAACCCATGAACCGACATGAACCCGACACAAAACAAGCGGGTTAAGGTTGACTCGTAATGTGTTTTGGGTCAAAACAGGTCAACCCACTTTGGCACAATTAATAAATGGGTCGGGTTAGGGTTGAGACATATAGTCTTATACCCCTATCTAAACATGACACGAACCTGACCTGCCAACACAAATTGCCACCCCTAGTATCATAAGAGTTATCCAAAGTGTCGGTCTGTTGTCAAAGGAAGCTTGGGTCGTTCTGGAACATTCTACCAACCTCGAGTTCTATTTCTGAATGGAATACGTAAGTCTAGTTAAAGAATATTTTAAAGTTTGAGTTGGTTAGGGTTTTATAATATTATAGGAGTTTGTTGTGAACAGAGGATTCTTGGTAAAAAAGTGGGTTTTATATATAAAAAAGACATAGGTATGGAAGGTTTGGTATGTAAGAGGTAGCACTTAATCCAAAGTTTGGTGATGTTTTAGGGTCAGAGTCAAACAAGAGAATTCAATGATCCAAAAATTTACAAAAACCTATAAAACAATAAAAGATTTAACCAAGGTTGAAGATCTTGGAGGAGGGTTGCAACAAAGCCTAATGTTCTTGAATGAGGTTTATAGCAAGTTTATTCGGAATCAGTAAAATTGTAAGGGAGGCTTACAACGTCATATTGATTCAATTAAAAGGAGAACGAGAGGGTTTTGTAATGCCAAAAACGGGCATGTTGGAAAAATTTTGGAGAATAAATTGATTTGAGTTCTCTAACTCAAGTGTTGGCAAAGCTTGAGATTTTTTCTTCAGAGTATAAAAGCCCTTCATTGGTACCAATAGATTAATTGATATATGAGTTTGAGAATGACGAATTTTTGGGAGAATATGTAGGTCTCGTAGAAGATGAAAGTGGCAATACGCAAACCAAAACAAAATTCATAAAAGAGTGAATTTCATAAGAAGCTTTAAATCCCAATTTAGTTGGAGTAAGTTTATTTTGTTCACCTATATTAGATTCAAGTGATTTGGTTTCAATTTATATGTGGACTAACATAAAGTTGGTATGGAGGAGAGAGCTATATCATATTTTGTTTATAGTAGCTTGTGATTAAAGTGATAGAGATGATGATTATAAAAATTCAATTGTTGATGGGATAGAAGAAGTAAATGAAGAAGGAATGCAATTGGTGTAAAGAAATATTATTTCCTTGATGTATTTGATGATGAGGCAATGAACTTGATTATTTTGTGAGATTGAGTTAAGACTCAAGAAATTATTTCCATTGATGTGTCAAATTGTCTTGTACACAAAATGAGATTTTTGATCTAGTTATGGTTCAACAAGACAGGTGTCAAACAAAGCAAAGATGCTAATAGTTTTCCTCCTGCATCTGTTGGAGACAATCCTATGCCTAGTTAATAAAAGATTTTTTAGTGTTACATGCAAAATAGATGATATTTTGTAATCGATCACTACCATTAATTATCGGTAAACTATATTATTACATATTTACTATTCTATTAGGCAAACACATCTTTCTCCTTTCGGCAATATCAACGTGACTCACATTTTCAAGTGTTTCTATATCAACCTTTGAAATCCTTTTCTTCCCCAGAAGATCTTTCATTTGCGAAGTAGAGATCTTGGAAGTAACTTTTTGGAAGCATTTTATTGGTGTAGCGAAAACAACCCTGATATTCCATGTGATGGTATACATGTCTAAAACCACTCACGATCTATGCAATAAAGAATTAAACAACAAAAAAGAAATCAACAATCACACAAGACAAGGATTTTTTACGTGGTTCAGCCAAGATGCCTACGTCCATGGGGATATCTATTTTTTACTATATGAGAAAAGTAAAGGATGTACAAAGTTCTCTTGCTCAAGCTCTTACCCTAGAACCCAAGCCCTTAACCCTATTACACCCTTCTCCCTCACTTCTCTTAACCTTGTAGAAAAAAAAAAACCTCTTCTCATATTTTCTCACAAGTTGGAGAGGAACCCTGAGAAAACCTAAGAGAAGAAAGACCAATTTTCCTCTAAAACCAATCTCATATTATATAGAGTTTTTTAGTCCTGAGAAGCCTATGGAAGAGCACCCGCATGTTTTCGTTTCTCCTAGTTGGAGAAAGAAACTAACTCATGTGAAACTTTCCTTTTGGCTAGAAACTTGCCAAAATCCCAACAATCTCCACCTTGCCATATTTGTAGCCACCTTAAAGATTTATTGTTGAAGTCGGCTATACTTGCATCTTTTCCAAGACATGGAATCTAGGACATGCGCACCACACTCCACCTTGGCCCAGATTCTGAAACCACCTTGGAGAAAATATGCACTTATCATTTTTAGTAAACTGTGTCATATATATCTAGAATGCACCTCCACTTCGAACCTAAATCTTATCACATTTGCTATAACTGCAAACAACCATTGGCCTTGAAAATTTATTGTTACACATACCATTGAATCAAATTGGTCCTGACACCATTCGACTCATTTATAACACGAACAATGTAGGTGTGTAGCTGTCTTAAGTCAACTGGCTTAGTCAACTCCAGAGAGAGACCTTGATTCGTCATCTCTAACCGCAAGAACTTAGGACAATAGGGTTGGGGTGGGCTGGGTTGAGTTTAGCTTGAAGTCAATTACATGTGCACAAACTCAACTCGAACCCAAACTTGGCCTGTTTTAAAATCTTGGGATGCAGGCCGAGTTCAGATCGTTTAGAGTTTAATCTCCTTAAATTTAGGCTGATAATGGGCTCATAACTACTCCTAAATACTTTTAAAATATGCCTAAGGGCCCAAAATTGCCCACATAAAAGTTCATGCAACTAGATTTGTTGGGCTAAGCTATACCGATTTTGGGTCGGGCTAGACTGAGTTATATTTTACACCTGTTTTAGGTTGGGTCAGGCTAGGCCGAGTTCAACCGAAAGGTTAGTCTGCTCGAACTTGGCCCTTATAAACCTTTGGGCCTGAAAGTTGGTCCCAAACTCTACCTAGCTTGAAATTTGCTTAGCCTAGCTCGTCTATTTTTCAAGTTGAATATGTCAGGCTTCGGGCCAACCTAACCCAATTGACACTTACATGAATTGTCAAACCATCGTTTGTCCCTTAGAAATCTGTAACACCTATCTTTGCCCCAACTGCAAAAAACAAAAAAAAAACATTGTAAAAGCTATTTTCATTCCGTGTACTAGTTTTCAACTACCCATCGAGATTAAATGAACATCATTAATCAATGTATTCTCCATCAAACAAGACACACAATCACCATTTTCTCCAATCATCAGGACCAAATAGCCACATGTGATTTTTATGGCTCCACTTACAACTGAATACCTACAACATATGGAATCCAATTTGACCTAGTGATATTAGATTCCTCCATGTTTTTGAGACATATGCTACACTACCCAAAGTATGAGCCAGTCCATTAATCTTGATCTTCACAATCCCAACCCTCATGACATCACAAGTGGATCCATCACCTAAAGAAACAACACCATTTTCTTCTCTTGAACATATCAAAATATTATTTCCTAGGGAAAATATGAGCTTGACAACCTAAATCTAATATACGTTCATCATGAGATAAAGTGTTCATACCTTTGGAGATTGGGAGAACATCTCTAATATACTATTCTTATTCCTTTACTAAATTTGTACCAGGACTACCACTTTTCTTTTTCTTTTTTAACACATTCTAGACAATCCCTATGTAGCCATATTCCTTATAGTGGAAACATTGAACATTCCTTTGGACTTAGACTTGGCCTATTATACTCAAATCCCTTCACATATGACCATCATTTATAATTTCTTACCCAATCAATGAACCCAAAATCTTGACCTCCTTCAAGATTTGGTTTTCTCTTAATCTCACTTGATAAGAGCAATGTCGTGACATCCTCTCGACTTACTATATTTTTTTCAACTAGTATTATTGTCACCAAATTGTCATAAGAATCAAGAAAAAAGGTAAGAAGCAAAAGCGCATTGTCTTTTTTATTTACCTTGACATTAACATTGTGTAGTTAATCGAAGAGCTAGTTGAACATGTTTAAGTGTTCCAACAGAATCACACATTTCTTCATCTTTAGCCTATGTAATTATCACTTCAGATATAACTTATTGGTGTGACTATTTTCCATGTGTCATGCATAACATTAAATAGTAGGTTATCCACAAGACAAAAATGAATTATGTTGATTGCCCTCATCTCTATGTCTTTCCGATCATCATCTTCAATCTCCTTGGACTTGTCTTTCTTTCCCTACAGTGGCTTGTACAAACCTTATTGTACCAATAAATCATTCATACTTCTTTGCCAAAGAGTGAAACTATCTTTTTCATCAAATTTCTCCCAAGAGAATTGACTGATGGAAACCTTTATTAATGCCATTGTGAGTCAACCTAAAAATTTTAGAAAGTAACCCTTTGAAACAAATTCACTCACCAGTTTCTTCTTCTTCCTCACAAACATGAATTAGAAGCTTTAATACCAACTGGCACAATGGAAACAACCTTAATATTCTGCATGATATGATATTATCCTAAAACCAATCACGATCTATGCAATAAAGCATAAAGCAACAAAAAAGAAATCAACAATCACACAAGACAATGATTTTTTATGTGATTCGGCCAAGATGCCTACATCCATGGGGATATCTGTTTTTCATTAATTGAGAAAAGTAAATGATGAACAAAGCTCTCATCCTAGAACCCAAGCCCTTAACCCTATTACAATCTTTTCCCTCACTTCTCTCAACCCTGTGAAAATCCAAGAAAAGAAAGACTCATATTCCCTTAAAACCAATCTCATATTATATAGAGATCTTTAGTCTTCTGGAGCCCATAGAAGGGCACCCACATGCTTCAACTTCTCCTAAGTGGAGAAGGAAACCAACTCATGTGGAAGTTTTATTTTAGCAGGAAACTTGCTAAAATCCCAACACATTTTAACTTGGTCAATGTAAAATGAAACTATCCCATTGGATCACATCCTTGATTGCTAAGAAAATCACCATAGAGAAAAACTGGTATATTTTGAGAAAGAGCATGAATTTCAAGGAAAAGTTTTGAGTTCTTTTTGAGTCATCTATTAAGGTCTAAGGATGTAATCTCATTTTGTCGTTATTGTCTTTTTGTTTTGTTTTGTTTTTTGTTTTTAAATAAAATTTGTACTTATGTAGTGTAATGAAGGTCAATAAATGCACCAATGAGAAGTGAGATGGTGCAAGTTGAAGGCCTTAAGAGGGCAAGAGAAAGGAAAAATTACATTGGTTTGAAGAAGTGAGGAAAGGCATCGGTGCGTGTGATTTTCTTTTTATAAATAATGATTATACTAAAGCAAAAAAGGAAAAAGATATACATGCATGAGGCAAAACCTCATAAATTACAAGCACTAGGCAAGGTAGGCTAAGGCCTCGAAGAAAATGTTAGAGTAGTAATCACTTATGACATCACTAATAGAAAGGCCCTTGAAGTCCGGATATGCCATGGCCCACGAAGCAACTTCAAAGATGATCATGACATCAACAATCTCATGGAGGGACTTGTCATATCATAAAAAATTCTCCAATTCCGCTCCTTCGAAAGACCCCAACAAATACCATGAAGAAGGGAAAACCAAAAGATTTTACATCTTGGATGATGTAAAGAAATGGATAATTTTCTTAAAATATCAAATAAGGTTTTAGGAATAACACATGACAAATGAAGCGATTATAAGAAATGATCCTATGTATTCTTTGAAAATGGGCAATGAAGTAGCAAATGAGACCTTGATTCTACATCCGATAAACAATGGACACAAAAATGAGGAGAGAGGGCCATGAAAAGCCTCCTCTTTTGAAGAACATCTATGGTATTGATTTTGTTGTAAGAGGCAATCCAAATAAAAGCACGAATCTAAGGGGGGGAGATACAATGCCATACATTTTTTTTAGGGAAAAAATTGAGGGTAGATTGTGGTCTCGATAAAAATGAAAGAAAGATTTGCATGTATAATAACCTGAGAAATCTAAAGATCATGAATATCTATCTGGAGAAGAAGGAGAAAGCTAGAATAATGCAAGGGAATCAGAGAGTGAAGAGAATATGTCCCTTTCATAGGATCTGAAATCCCTAAAAAATGAGAGGTTCCAAGAAAGACCAATGGGAGAGTTTGAGAGATTTCATAAATGAATGCATTTTTATTATTAGCAATGTGAAAGAGTCTAGAAAAATGAGAAGAAATGGGAGAGTCTCCAATCCATACATCCTTCCAGAAACTAATGTTGTTACCATTGCCAATAATTCAGGATATGTGATGATAAATAAGTTGGCGGACTGCAATGATTCGTTTCCATAGGATAAAAAAACTTATAATTAATAGTAGGGTTTGTGTCTTGACCATTGTGAACTAAACCACATTTACTAAGAATCAAAGAATTCCAAAGGCTACCAGCTTCTAAAGTGAACTGCCAAATCAATTTTCTAAGTAAAGATTTATTTCTCAATATTATATTACCAATCCCTATGCCCTTTTCTTTTGATTTGCAAACAATATCCCAACTTAAAAGGTGATCTTTCTTATGGGATTGGCTCCACCCTCATCCCATGGGAAATTCCATTACAATTTATCAATTTTCTTAGCAACCTTAGAAGGAATGGAAAAACTGACATGCAGTAGATTGGAAGGTTGACAAAAATTGCTTTGATGAGAGTGATTCTACCACCAAGGAAAATGTGTGTCTTCTTCCATGATGCTAATCTTTTATCTTCTTTCTTAATGATTGGATCCCAGAAAAAAACTGAAATGAGGTTGTCTGCTCAATGGGAGGCCAAGATACTTAAGAAACCATGATTCAATTTTACACCCAAGTATGTCTACCAATGGTTGCATGTTATCCAAGTGAATTCCATCGAAACTAGATTTCCCCTAGTTAACATTGAAACCAGAAATATTTCGAATACTTGAAGTGTGTGTTTGAGATTCATTGACATCTTGGGGGGGGGGGGAAGATTTTATTAAAAAAATGATTGTATCATCTATAAATTGAAGGTGAGAAATTCTAAGATTTGAAGCCGAGATATTAAATCCTTCAATAATGTTAGTTTAGACAACATGCATAAGAAGAACACTTAGGGAGTCTACCATAATGGAAAATAGAAAAGGCGGGGAACTCCTCATCTTAGACCACAAGAAGCACAAACGAATCCTTTTGAGATGTCAATCAGCAGAATAGTGT
The DNA here is from genome assembly GCA_025762735.1 of Platanus orientalis. Taxonomy (NCBI): domain Eukaryota; kingdom Viridiplantae; phylum Streptophyta; class Magnoliopsida; order Proteales; family Platanaceae; genus Platanus; species Platanus orientalis. Next base: position 7,968 of record JAOXJP010065341.1, on the reverse strand, counting down.
ACTAAGGTTAAGTTACACAACCCGTCATCCACTTTATCCATTTATCCCCCAAACCCTTTTTATGGAGAACCCATTCAAGAAAATCACAATCCACTTTATCATAAGTCTTCTCAAGACCTAGTTTGCTAACTAAACCAGAGGCACTTGATTTTTTTAAGAGTCTACACACTCATTAGCTACAAGAACACCATCAACAATTTCCCTTCCCTAGATGAAGGCACTCTAAGAGTTTGAAACCACCAAGTTCATAACATTTCTAAGCCTTAAAGAGAGAACTTTAGCAATGATCTTGTATAGGCTCCCAATGAGACTAATGGGCCTATAGTCATTAAGTTGTGATGCTCCATTAAATTTTGGGATGAGTGTGATGAAAGTAGCTCAAGCACCTTTGTGTAAAACACCATTTGCATAAAATTCATTGAATACTTTGAGAATGTCCTCTTTATAAGATTCCAACAGGATTAGTAAAACACCATGGGGAGCCATCCGGTCAAAGAAACTTGTCTTTATCCATACTAAATATGACCATCTTAATTTCCTCTTCAAAGAAAATACCTTTAAGAGACAGAGACATCTCATGAGAGAGTGAAGAATCAAAGAGGTTTTGAATTCCAAGACGAGAAACGGCCCCTCGAGAAAAAAAGACTTTCATAATAATTGGAAGTTTATGACATTGTCCATCAACCACCAACTTAGTAATTAGATTTTTCCTTTTTCTGCCATTTGCAACTCTATGGAAAAATACGATATTACCATCACCTTCTTTAATGTATCTATATTTTGCTTTCTACTTCCAAAAAACCTCTTTATAACAAAGAATAGAATTCAGTTCAACCATAAGGAATGCTCTTAAAGCCTGTAAAGTCTCAGAAAGACCCAACTCAACAGAATAAAATAAATCAAGCTTAGAGATTTCATTAAGAGTTTTTCCTATTTTTAAAGTCTAAATTGCCAAAAGTTGTTTATTCCAATTAATGAGCTTCCTTTTTTATGAACTTAAGCTTTTAGCAAAATCTAAAACCTTCTTTGTCAAAGTCTTTATTCAAATTTCCAAATTCTGAACATTGATTCCACCAAGATTCTATATTAGAGTGAAAATTCGGATGAAGGGTCCACATGCTCTCAAATTGAAATGACTTTGGTCCATAACTCTAATCCAACATATTTAGAGCAATGGACCAGTGATCGGAGGTGAGCTGTTAATATTACTCTTAGAAGAAATGATGAAAGTTATTTTCCAACTCAAGAGAGATCAAAAATCTATTGAGCCAACAAAGAATGAGATTTTTCCTACTAGCAGTCCAAGGTAAAATGACTATTTAGAAGAGGAGAGTCTCTAAGACTAGATCAAGAAATAAAGAAATAAAATTTCCTCATTGTCCTTTTTGTACAACCAGCTGAGATTTTTCATAAGGGAATCTAGTGAGAGATAAAACCTAGATAGAGTAAATAATGAAACAAGATTCATGTAACCAACCAAAAGTAGTAGGGGTTAGACTTTTGTTGTTAGTATTGTTATTTTTTTTATTAATCACCACCAAAAAAATTTTGGTTTTTGTTTTTGATAGGTACACAAAAAAAGTTATAAATCCCATAAATTGTGGTTTTTAGAATTTAACATTGATTACGTTGAATTTTGTGTTGTGGTTTCTGATGATGAGGAATTTGGACCTGACCTGACCGAACTGATTGATCGGGCAAGCCACCCTGGTCCAATTAATTACCTTACCAATTCATCGGGTGACCCACCCCCCGTTCAAACCTACGATCGCGCATACAAATCGACCAATCAATAACAGAGTAATACAATTGACAGACCGACCTATCAATAACAAGATAATACAAGAGACTGACTGACTGGTAGACTAAGGAATAGTAATAAGCAACCTTGTAAAGTAGACGACCCATGCACAATCGTCCGTAATTACTGAGCCGATAGACAACTCACCAAGCAACAGTTGTCGACCACCAACAGGATAAAAAGGTGAACATGACGCAGAATGAGACAGATGGACTACTAATCCAACGCAGACACGTGTGCCACTTAACCACGTTCTTCTAACTAACTTGAGGAATATTCTTGACGAATCACGTGGAACAACCATGAGAACTCCTATATAAGGTAGGTATAATTATCTTAAGTAAGGGAATACAAAGATTTGCTAACCTCTGATCACTGACTTAAGCATAGAAGGGGTGTAGGCCGGTGCCACACCGACGCCATTCACTGTCTTGGTGCAGGTGGAATCCATGAGCAAGATTCCAGATCGAGGGTGATCCGAAGGACCATCGTGGTGAGTCAGAACTTGACATCATCAGTTGGCACCATTTATGGGAAACAACAAAGATATTTCCGACAAGACAAATGTCATATGGTTGAAACTTGATCTAGAACATTGGAAGCCCGCCGGAATGCCTCATCCACAAATGATCAGGGCAGGAGGGAAGTTGAGGTGGCCATAATTGTAAGTTTAGAACAGTAGATACAAGACCTCGATCACAACATGGAACGATGACACAGCAGAACCAGGAGCTAATTCGCAGGCTCATGGAACTGATGAAGCACCAGTATTTCGGTAACAAAGAGACTCAGGAGGCCGCATGCCCTAGACCAGAGATCGAACAAGGGTATGGAAGAGAGCGGCAAGGGGATAGCCATGACCCTAGGGCCTCCACATCTTAATAGACCAGCAACTTGGGTGGAGGGGCTACCATTGAACAAGATAAACATATTCAGAAGATGCAAGATCAGCTGGACGTTGTGATGAAAGATCTTCGAGGCAAAACCCCTTCCACGGTAGGGACCATGGTGTAAAGGACCGACCACCCCTTTTCCACAATGATCATGTTCCATCATCTCCCCAAAAGGTTTGGGATCCCTCAAATAGAACCCTTTGATGGAAGCCGAGACCAGTTCAACCACCTCGAGACATACAAGACCTTGATGCTCATGTATGACTATTCAGATGGGGTCATGTGTAGGGATTTCCTAGCCACCTTGAAAAGCTCAACGCGAAAATGGTTTAACAATCTTCAACCGAACAACATCAACTACTTTTCTAAGCTAAGCTAGTTGTTCACCAATCACTTCATAGGAGGGAGATGCTATCACAGACCTGCAACTTATCTACTCAATGTTAAGCAATTGAAGGGAGAGTCGTTGAGAAACTATGTCTCCCGCTACAACCAAGAAGTGATGCAAGTAGACGACGCTAATGAGAAGGTGGTGCTCACAGCTTTCATGGGTGGATTGGTTGCCACAAAGTTCATATTCTCTCTTTCTAAATCCTCGTCGAGTAACATGGCCGAGTTGATGCTTCAAGCCCAGAAGCACATGAACGCAGAAGATGTGATGGCAACAATGAGAGACCAGAGAAATGAACAACGAGAGCTGTCAAAGAGAAAAAGGGATGAATGACCAAAAGTCAGGGGAGGCAAATCAAGAACGAGGGAACATTTTGATCGAGGGGTGAGACTAAGGGAGGTACGTGCACCCAATCGTTCTACATAAGTTTATACCCCACTCAATTCATCCCTCAAACAAATCTTCATGTACATGCGAGATGACCCATCCTTAAAATGGCCCAAGAAGCTCAAGACCCCTCTGGAAAAAAGATCCTAGAGGAAGTACTGTAGATTCCATCAGGACCATGACCATAACACGGAAGATTGTTTCAACCTGAAGCAGCAGATAGAGGCACTCATCCAACCAGGCAAGCTGAGGCATTTCATAGCAGGTCACCCTCGGACCCCGCTAAGGGCAGAAGAAATTTCCAGTTAGAAGAATTTTGAATCTGAGGCACTGCGAAAGATAAAGGTTACTATCGGGGGATCTGCGGGAGGTGGTAAGTCAACATCAACTTGAAAAGCACACGCATTGGCAATGAGGGCATCGTAAGGGGAGGTTTACACGACTGATAGACCTAGGAAGTGTCCTCGAATCAATCAGCAGGATATCACATTCATAGAAGAGGATTCCTGGGGAGTGCAATACCCTCATGATGACGCCCTAATAGTCACATTGGTTATAGCAAATCTCCAAACCAGAAGGGTACTCATAGACAATGGTAGTTTGGCAGACATCCTATACCTTTTCGCCTTCGAGCAGATGGGGATTGAAAAAGATAAGCTCCGACCGATAGCAGCACCTCTAGTAGGATTCATCGGAGATAAATTGTACCCCATAGGAATCATCACACTTCCAGTGACGGCCGGGATCAGTCCTTGCCAAGTGACCAAGGCAATCGACTTCTTGGTTGTCGATTGTCTATCAGCATATAACGCCATCATCGGTAGACCAAGTCTAAACAAAATGAAAGTTATTACTTTTACCTACCACTTATTGATGCCCTTCCCAACAGAGGAGGGAGTCAGAGAGGTCAGAGGTGATCAGACAGTCGCTCGAGAGTGTTATGTGACATCTTTAAAGGGGAAAGAGTCAAAGGAGGCCCTCATCATCGATGACATGGAGGATAGAGATGACGTTCAGTTGAAACAGACTGGGCCCATGGAGGATCTAGATGAGCTCATCATCGATCTTAGTAAGCCTGAACAGGTCATCCATGTTGAGAGGACGCTCTCAAAAGAACTCAAGCTCCACTTACAAAAACTCCTAATGGTCTATAGGGACACCTTCGCATGGACACATGCAGACATGACAGGGATCAACCCAAGGGTGATCACATAAGCTGAGTGTCAACCCTTCTACAAGACCGATCAAATAGAAGAAGAGAACATTTGTCATCGACAAGAACCAAGCCATTGCTAAAAGAAGTGGACAAATTGCTAAAAGTGTGGTTTATATGAGAATTCACCTATCCTGACTGGATTGTCAATGTGGTGTTGGTCAAGAAAAACAACAGTAGGTGGAGGATGTGTGTAGACTTCACTGACCTCAACAGACCTTGCCCTAAGGATAGCTTCCCGCTCCCGAGAATAGAGGCCCTGGTTGACTCTACCTCCGGGCACGCCCTGCTCAATTTCGTGGACACTTTCTCCGGTTATAACTAGATACAGATGAAAAAAATGAGATCAAGAAAAGACATCCTTCATCACCGACCGAGGCACATATTGTTATGAGGTTATGCCATTCGGATTAAAAAATACAGGAGCCACTTATCAAAGACTGGTGAATAAAGTGTTCGAGGCACAGATTGAAAGAAATGTTGAAATTTATGTAGACGACATGTTGGTAAAAAGCATGAAAGCCGAAAAGCACATAGATGATCTGGAAGAAAGTCTCAGCACTCTGAGAAAGTTTTGAATGAAGCTCAACCCTGCTAAATGCGTCTTCCGTGTAACACCCCAAACTCATACTCGGATGCGGATCCGTATCACTCCAGATTCAGATTCGTTATTGTTCATACGTCCAATAATTCATATAGAAATTGGCCCAAACCATGGGCCCATAAGTAAGATCCAACATAGTCCACCTGTTCTCATTTGAAATCTTTCTTAAGTCCACTTGATCCAATAATCATATTTCAATAGTATGTAGAAACAAATTTAATAATCACTAATCACATCTATTCAGATCAAAATGCGAAAGCGTAATTTAAAATCCATAAAGATTAAAGTAGACTAATAGTATCAGATCAAATGAGAGATATCACTAGGGTGCCCTCTCACCCAAATATACAAAGGGAAATATCTAGTAGACTAAAAATATAATCCCAACACATATTGGGGAATCCAAAAATATGTCCAAAATAAGGATAAGAAATTCAAAAGGAAAGTTGTGGATGCCATAGAAAGTTCCTCAAATGGAGGACCTGCAACCATAGTCAGTTTGAAAAATAAACGGCTGTTTTAGTCTTAACCTGTAAGAAATCTAGCAGACTATAAATAATCTGAAGTAAAGCATACATCACAATGCTAACATGTCCAAATGTCAATACAAAGCTAAACAGATATTGAAGTAGTAATTACAATCATGCTAGTAAAGAAACAACAATAGTCACATGTCACATAAAAGTCAATGGTTCAATACAAAGATCTAAGTTCTAATAATAATTCAATGCGGAGGTCAAAGCTTACAAACTTGATGTCATATGTTAGTCTTAAGAGATTTAATGTTCTATGATTTCGAAGTGTTTGGAATCCACATGGTTCACAATATTTGGATATTCAATATTTAGAATTCAAAGTATTCAAAGTTCACAAGGCTCAATAATCGAAGGAGTCCAAAGTTCAATGTTCAAAAAAGTTCAATGTAAAGTACTCATATGCTCTAGCCAATCCCATGGGTAGGTTTGATGTCCTTGTTATAACACCAAGGAGGAGGGCCAATGTCCCTGTTATAATCCCAAGGAGGAGGGCCAATATCCGTGAGCCAAAAAGCATGTTCGAAGTACTTTTCGATATTCATAGTGTTCGGAATTCACAAGGTTCGGTGTTTGAAGGAGTTCAATATTCAATGTTTAAAAATGTTCGATGTTCGATGTCTAACGGTTTAATGTAAAGTACTCATATGCTCAGGTCAACCCCACGGGTAAGGTCCTAATCTCATGTCAAACCCCACAAGTAAGGCCAATGTCCTTGTTTAAACCCTAAGGAGAAGGGCTAATGTCCTTGTTATAACCCCAAGGAGGAGGGCCGATATCCGTGAGCCAAAGAGTATGTACAAAGTACTTTTCAATGTTCATAGTATTCAGAATTCACAAGGTTCAATGTTCGAAGGATTTCAACATTAAAAAATGTCCAATGTTCAATGTCTAAAGGTTCAATGTGAAGTATTTATATGCTCTGGCCAACCCCAAGGAGAAGGGTCAAGTATTTTCTCACACTTAGCCTTGTGAGTAAGCCCAAAGTGGGTCAAAGGTTCGAAGTTCAAAAAGAGGTTCACATCAATAAGTCCAAAGGTTCACATGGTTTCAATAATTAGAATATTTTTATAATGTGTAAGGCAATCGTAAGCATCACATTTCCATAAATAAATCATTTCAAAGGCATATGGTTCACTTAGATTCAATGTTAGTGTATAATTCGATATTCATAAGTCCAGAGTCATAATGATTCACTAAGATTTCACATAGAGTCAATGATTCAAACATGTAATAGGATTTTAAGGTTCACATAATCACATAGGAGTCATAGATTTCAATATATTTTCACAAAAATTCACATGTATTCCAATGAATCAAATCATATAGGTTAGTCAATATCACTTTTACTGTTCTAAACAAAAGGCAAGTCAAGATTGTCTTTCAAATTGATCACAAATAGAATAGATCTTGAAGGATTCACAACTTCACCTAGGTTTTTAAAGATTCACATGAGAAAAATTCATATTTCACATGTTCTAAAGGGTTCCTTGAAGAAGATCAATCCACATAATGTCTAGGATCAATAATCTTTCACAAAATAGGTGTAGATCTAAAGAACAAACCAGATCCAATGGTCTCAAACATTGGTCAACAAAATTTTCAAAGATTCCAATAAGAGAAGAGTCATCCCAAGCATAAGGAACATGAAGATTTACTAAACAAACTAAAAAATCAAAAATCTAATATGTTTTAAAGGATTGAATTCAAATAATTCCAGCAATCTCGGGGAATTCCATATATAGCACCACAAAATCTGAAATCATAAGAGGGATTCACCTCAAATCACCATAGTAAGCAAGATTCACTTAATAGAGAAGCTTAGATTCTAGTAGTCACAAGGTTCAGTGGCTTGGAGCATGGGTTTTCACATACTTTCAAAAATTCTAAAGAGATTCACATATAAACACCAAGGATTAAAGAAGGATTTACATCACGTCATCCATAGTATGCAAGATATTCTTATAAAAGAGCTTAATCCAATGATCAAACCATATCCAAGGGTTTAGCCAATGATTTTCTAAAGATTTCAAAGGGTTTTAAATACGAACTTCAAAGATCAAAAGGGATTTACATCACATCATCCATAATAAGCTAGATGTTCTTACTAAAGAGCTTAATCTAATGAATAAACCATGTTCAAATG